>CABHPR010142882.1:31229-48832 GCA_902168415.1 Peromyscus melanophrys
AAGGAAGGAAGGAAGGAAGGAAGGAAGGAAGGAAGGAAGACAGAAAAGAAAATCATCAAAAAAGTCGAAATGTGGAGAAAACATAAGAATGCGAACTCTGTGACATGCAACCCATTTTCAAACTTACAGAAATGCCCAGTCACAGAGAAACAGCTACACTGAAGACAGTACATATGCCAGCATACTCCATTCTTACCATTTCACTTTAAGTGAAAAAACTGTACTCAGTTGCTAAAGTGCTTGCCCTTCGAGCATGGGGACCTGAGTTTGGATACTCAGCACCCACATAATAATCTGGGTGCAACGGTGTATGTCTGTAATCTCAGTACTGGAGAGATGGAAACAAGAGATCGCTGGGGACTACGGACCAGTCAGTTCAGCTAAGTTGCTTAACTCCAAGTGTAGTGAGAAAATCTAAGACAGTGAGTGAGTGATGGAGGAAGACACCTGACGCTGACCTCTAGCACACACACACACACACACACACACGCGCGCACACACACACACACACACACACACACACACGCACACACACACACGCACACACACACACACACACACGCACACACATGCACGCGCGCACACATACACATGTGCACGCACAAAAAATTCAATCTGATGATACGATGGATAATTACGACTAAATTTTACCTTCAAATTAATATGCCAAGTCTGAGGCTGTGCGCTTGGCATGCACTCTCGCATCTCTGCAACGGTGCGTTAAAATTAACACCCCCATTCTGCAGGTCCAAAAACTGAAGCATAGGGCATAAACAACTATCAAAGATTCCCAAAGAACCCGGTGACAGAGCTGGGATTTAAACCCAGAAGCTTGGCTTCAGAGCCTAAATGTTTAAATGTAATGCAGTATAACTTGGAAGTACGGGAGCTTCTGGGATCTCCTGGTGGGAATAAGCTCTGAGAACACACGAACAATGACAGCCCTCTCGTTCAGTTTTCTTTTCCTCCCTACCCTCATCACCATCGGACTTCCTGTCATACAGTAATTCCGCGTTTCTACGATGGCACCATGGTTTTCCTTGAACACTCATTTCTCTTCATTGTCTATTCTGCTGGATTGTAAATCCCAGGGGTATACATTTGTCAGAATCATTCTCTCAGACTCACACCGAGAAGGAGCGAGAAGCTGCTGAGTAGTGAGTGGGCTTAAGGAAGAAATGAAGGATAGAAGATGGCAGAGAAGAGGACACCTGAGGCATGGGGACACTCCGTCACTGGAGTGTGCAGGTCATAAAGGGACCTGAGCCTCCTAGCTTGTCTCAGGGAGACAGGAGCGGAGATACAACCTGTTAGTACCCAGGCCTACAGAACCCTTGAAGAAGAGGCTGGGTCTCGGAGCTTTCTGTCTCTTTCCTCACCTTGTAAGTCTCCTCTTCTCTTCTTGTGTTACAAAATTTTGTAACCAAAACCCAGAAATATCTCAGAAACATATGGTGTTCACCTAGTGTCTCTTACAAGTGCTGATCAAATGTTGCTGACAAAAATGTGTCTAACTATATGTATCTATCTATCTATGGGTTTTCGTGTGTGTGTGTGTGTGTGTGTGTGTGTGTGTGTGTGTGTGTGTGTGTGTGTGTGTATGCACATGTATGCCATGGCATACGTGCGGAGGTCAGAGGAGAGCCTGCAGGCGTCAGTTCCCGCCTTGCACAGTGAGATCAGGGGACAGAACTCACGTTGTCAGGTCTGTGCAGAAAGTGCTGTCAGTAGCTGGGTCGTCTCACTGTTCCTAGGGGTGCCTTTGGGATCTTGTCATGTAGCCCTGGCTAGCCTAGAACTTGTTATGTTCCAGGCTGGACTCATACTTGTGGTAGATCCTCCTGCCAACCCTTTCCAGTGAGGGTACATAGGTCCTACAATGGAGAAGCACCCTATTAAGTAGCTCCGAAGCTCTTCCAGGACCCTTTGGGGGTCTTACCTCCTCCCATCAACACTCTTCTGCCTAGAGACACACAGGATTGTTGAAATCACTTCACTGCTTGTCTAAGAGGATGAAAACTCTTTAATGGTGCAAGTGGGGAAACCTGTCTTTAATGCTTTTATTTCTCTAATGAATATCTCCTTTGTTCCACAGTCACGGAGGAAAAGCCTGAAAAGAAATCTAGTCCCACAAATAAATCTGGCTTCATCCTTCTTCCCAGTCATGCCCAAGTGAAGAGAAGCCTCAGAACTGGCTGTTGTACAGGAGGCCTGAAGTCAGGACAACATCCCCATCTGTATTTCCAGATGAGGCACCACCAGATGGTTACACATCCCTCTACCTCAGGCGATCCTAGTAATGGAGATTCCTCAACGGGGTTCTGGTGACCTCAGCCCTGACAACAACCAAACAACAGCCTGCAGCCAGTTTGCCAACTTCCTTTACACATGGAGAAACACATAACCGACGGGCCGTGTCTCTTGTCATGGTCAACAAGATGGCACAAAGAAACAAATGAAATCAGTAGCATAAATAGACCCCGAGTGATACGGTTAGTGATGGTTAGTTCTTCATTTCCACCTGTTGTTCACCCTAATCCATAGCCAGAATTAGAACATGTGCAGTAAGAGGAAAATTGTGTGTGTGTCGTTCTATGTGTACACAGAGAGGATTATCCACACTGTTTCTTTGTCTAGTTGAAGTTGAACCTAGGGGCCTGACATGCGAGGCAAGTCAGCTCCATCCACAGCCATTTTCAGATAATGTCTCATTAGGTTGATCTGGGAGGCCTTTAATTTAAGGTTATTCTGCTTCATCCTCCAGATCTTCCAGGAAAATTGTTATTAAAAACAAAAAACATCCCTAGCTGGCCCTTACTGTTTGTCTGCTTCAGTGAGGGGAGTGTCACCTGCGAGATGCGTAACCACAAAAGCTGATTGAAGAGAACATCAGTGACACTGAGAGGCTGAAATGTTGCCAGTCCAGAGCCAGATTATCTTGGGGACATCTCTAGTTCCCTTAGTAGCCATTTATTGTCCCCCTCTATGCATGACTCAATCAATGTCTGTTGTGACCATTAGGTAAACCCTTTGGAATGTATCAACAAACTCCTAGTTTCTGCCAATCAAAGGGTTAAGAAAGCTGTCAGATAGCATCGAAGGCCTAAAGCCGAGTTTTCCCCAACATTGCTGTAACCTGCCTACCTGATGTACTGTCTTAGTTACTGTTCCAGTGCTGTGAAGAGAAACCGTGACCAAAGCACCTCTTACAAAAGGAGGCATTTAATTGATGTCTAGCTTACGGTTTCAGAGTGTGAGTCTACTACCATCCTGGCAGGAGGCAAGGAGATAGGCGTGGCACTGGAGCCATAGCTGAGAGCTTTACGTCCGGATCCACAGGCAGCAGGCAGAGAGACACTGGGCCTGGCATGGGCTTTTGAAACCTCAAAGCCCACCCCTGTCAACACACCTCCTCCAACGAGGACACATTTACTCCAACAAAACCCACACGTGCTGTGGGATGTTCTGTATGGCAAATGTGTTGCTAATAAAACACTGATTGGCCAGTGGCTAGGCAGGAAGTATAGGCGGGACTAACAGAGAGAATAAAAAGAACAGGAAGGCGGAGGGAGTGACTGCCAGCCACCGCCAGGACAAGCAGCATGTAAAGATGCCATTAATCCACGAGCCATGTGGCAAGGTATAGATTTATAGAAATGGATTAATTTAAGATATAAGAACAGTTAGCAAGAAGCCTGCCACGGCCATACAGTTTGTAAGCAATATAAGTCTCTGTGTTTACTTGGTTGGGTCTGAGCGGCTGTGGGACTGGCAGGTGAAAGAGATTTATCCTAACCGTGGGCCAGGCAGGAAAACTCTAGCTACACACACCTCCTGATCCTCCTAAAAATTTCATCAGCTAGGATGAAATAGAGAGCCGTTTTTGCTCATCATGATGCGTACTCGCCAATGGGGTTGAAAAGTGTGTTAGGTTTATGACTTTCTCTGTTCTGTTACTGTAAGAGTTCCTGAAATTGCTGCCTTGTTGGAACATGGTATTTGAAGAAGTCAGATGGTGTTCCTCAACAACGGTCACTTATACTTGGCTCTGGAATAAACTCCCTTATCCTTTGAGGTGAGGGCTGTGTCTTTTGTCAACAGACCAAATGCGGTGGGGTCTCCTGTCACTGATAATGAAGCCAAAACAAGCATAGTCGAGACATAAAGGAATGGGAAAGATTTGTGGGTGGGATCAGGCAAAGGAAAGCAAGGACCTCATCAAACTAAAGAGTCATGAGTGTGTTATTTAGGTAGTCTATATATATTTAGTAGGGGATGACCCAAGCCTGGGAAAACTCAAGAAAGCATTGCATTCCTGAACATGCTCATTTTTCTTTTAAGGTTAAAAGAAAAATCCAAGAAAAAAAAATAGTAAATGCTATCTGGGTGCTAGGCTCAAGGTCATGGAAGCACCATTTGAAGGATTAAATTAAGGTGGTGGACAAATGCCTCCAGGCATGCTCAGCTTGCAGCATCAAATTTGACCTGCACATATAGGAAGAGACATTTTGAAGACAGGCTGATAGTCAGCCCACAACAGTGTCTGTCTTGCTTAGCAGCTAATAGAGTGTTAGTCAGTAGATATACATGTTTTTAAAAAATATATGAAAATATGACTGATAATGAATCAGATTTTAAACATGAGCATGGGGAAAAGTATCAGAATTGAAACGTGAGAATTAGATAACCTGAGCTGCTTCAGGAAATGATTCTGAGCCTTGAGTAATAAAAGTGTTGCCATGGTAACAACTGTTAGTCTACTTTTCCCAAAGCTTCACTCCACCACTTGGTTAAAGAAAAAAAAAATCCCTTTTTAAATTCTGACTTCTTATTCTGTTAGAGAATTATGGGGAATTCTAAAGCAACAATGACAAAATATGAACAAAACATACTTAATAAGTAAATAGAGTAGTTCAATTAAAGAGGAAGTTAGTAAAAACCCTTTCTCACCCTTAATGAGGCTTTTCTCCAGGCACTGAGGTAAAGCCTCTACATCCCTCTAGGGCTCCATCGTGTTCATATCTCCATATATCTAATCCTGTGTGAAGGCCTGGTGATGGCTTCAAGGCCCTCTCTCCTAATAAACTGCATTTTCCTGAAGGGAATTCTGTGCCAGCTTCCTTTTCCCAAGCCAACCAATCCTGCTGTTTTATCATTACTTCTCTGTTATAACATGTAACGGCCACAGAATTCAGAGAATCATAGGGCTCTGAGAGATAAATATTAGTAGAAAGCAATGCAATTTTATATGCATCATAGAAAAAAATACTAAAACAAAAAGTACAGAAGCAATCAAGTGAGACTGAAGGACACAGCATCCTTGTGAGGTACACAGGTAGACTGACATCAGCCGGTTTCCGCATAGAGCCGAAGGAGGAAAGACCAGAAAACAAAAGACTCCTGACATAAAACAAATGCCAACCCAGCATTACCAATCACGAGAAAATATCCTTCAGGAGGGACAGCCAAATGTCAAATAAGGTTTTGACAAACAAAAATTGAGAGAACAGACGGGAATAGACACACGCTAAAGAGGATACTGAAGAGGATGCTTTAAGCGGAGGAAAATAGATGGGCACTCAGAGATGGGGAACAGAGAAGAGTACCAGGATGGAAAACACATCACTAACTCACAGGACACCAATGGGATGGAGCAGCAGCAGCGGTTAAAACAGGTAATAGAGGAAGGGGCTAGGGCTAGAGAGGCGGCTTTGTGGCTAAGAGCACATACTGCTTTTGCAGGGAACCCGCGTGGTTCCCAGGACACATGTGGAGCAGCACATGACCACCTATCACTCCAGCTCCAGGGCCGTCTGATGCCCTTTACTGGCATTCACAAGCAGTGCACACATATGGAATGAACCCAAAACATGCACACACATACACAAAGTAGATTAAAAATAGAAAGGCAGGAAAGGGGTCGTTATAATTTTTGAGGCTCTGAATTGCCTGGAAGAAGGTGAGATGAACAATAATCATTTCAGCTCTGATATATCAGTAGTGTATAGGATAATCTCTGTGGAAGGCACTAGAAGAATAGCAACAACAATGACTATGGATAAGCACAGGAAGGAATCGAGAATAATAAAAATTACTTGCTCTAAAAAACCAAGAGATGAAAAGAATCATGAAAGGACTGGGTAAATAGAAAATGCACAGCAGCTGCCAGATCTCAGACCTTCTTAGCTCAGTCTCCCCACACCCCCACCCTGAAATCAGGACAAAGAACTGACAGAACACTCAGACTGGGATAAGGGTCAGGGAAGAGAAGCCCAGCCTCTCCTCCTTGAAGCTGTGAGTTTGCGATCCCAAGAGTCTGACTCTCTGCCTCTTGGCATGTAGTCCAGGCTGGACCACATGGTATGAAGCTTGCCTGCCCCCTATTGGAACTTACCAAACGTCCTCTTTGTTCTGGGTATCTGAAAGCTCTTTCCTCTGGTCCCTTGCTGACACACTTCACTGTACTCCCCACCATGCCAGGCAGGGAAGCTATCTCTCCTAATGAATTAATGAAACTCCTCTTCCACCCTGGAGACCCATTCTCCGAATTAAGGGTCCCATAGACTAATAAAGCGCTTATAAAGGATGACCTCAAGTTAGCTTCTTTGCAAAACCCTGCTGCCCTTTTTTAAGTTATAACAGTGACATTACAGACGTAAGCCTAAAGACACCAATAATTACCTAACTCTTCATAGACTGTATATTCAAACTGGTTTTTGGAATGCATAAAAGAAAACAAACTCCAACTATAAACTATTACAGGAAGTATGTCTGTGGCAGTTTGAAAGAGAATTTCCTCCATAGGCTCAGATATTTGAACACTGGTCCTCAGGTTTGGGTGCTTTCTAAGGAGGTTGTGGAACCTTTTGGAGGTGGAGTTTTGTGGGAGGAAGTTGTCACTGGGGTCTGTCTTTGAGTGTGTGAAGACTCTCCCACTTCCCAGTTGCTCTCTGCTTCAGCAGCTGATTAATCATCACTTTTGTTTTTGGCTTCTCCCTCCTGCTACCATGCCTTCTGCTTGCTGCTGTGCACCCCCACCATGATGGGCTCTCATCCTTCTGGAACCATATGCCCAAATCAACTCTTCCATAAGTTACCTTGATCACAGTATTTTATCACAGGAACAGGAAAGTCACTAACATAGAAGTTGGCACCAGAGGGTTGTGGCTGTGAAGAGCCTGCCCATGGTTTATTTGAAGAAATGTGGAGGACTTTGGAACTTTAGACTGAAACAGTGGTTGAATGCTATAAGTAGATGCTAAAGGGTCATTCTAGTAGGAACCTGGAAGTTAAGCTCAAAGGGCTTTAGACAGTAACAATTGTGGAATATTAGTTGAAGATGTGTTTATGCTGTGGGACATTTGTTTAATGATGCAAAGATGTGGTGTTGCATCCTTTTGTGTTGCATTTGTCTAATTCTGTGAAGTTGTGTTACTCTACCTGTCTAAAAAAGAACTGAACAGCCAATAGCAAGTCAGGAGAAAGGATAGATGGGGCTGGCATGCAGAGAAAAGATATAGAGGGAGAAATCTGGGAAGAGAAGATCAAGGGCAAGAAAAGGAAGAGAGGAGAACTCAGAGACCAGCCATCTAGCTACACAGCAATCCATAACATAAGAAATAGAGAAAGTTATATAGAATAGAGAAAGATAAAAGCCCAGAGGCAAAAAGTAGATGGAATATTTTAAGTTAAGAAAGCTGGCTAGAAACAAGCCAAGCTAAGGCCAGGCATTCATGAGAAATAATAAGCCTCTGTGTATTTATTTGGGAGCTGGATGGCAGGCCCCCCAAAAGAGCCAAAGAGTAAAAAAAATAAAAAAAAAACAAACAACTATAAACAATATTAGCAACTGGATGAGAGGCCACTCCTGTGACACTTCAGCAAAGGCTCTAGCTGCCTACTACCCCTGTCCTAAGAACTTGTCTGAGGCTAAATTTGAACATAATGAACTTATCTCATACAATGGGACTAAATGATTCAATATAAAAGGACAGGAACAAATATAAAACAAATTAACCTAAAGGAAGGTTTTATTAATATATTACATATTAATATAATTATTACTAGTATATTAATAGATTGTGTGTTAATATCACAGTACACATTAGGAAACTAAAGGAAGAATGGATCTTGACAATAATTTTCTTTATGGTGACTCAAGACTGGAAAAGGCCTAGTTTACATCAGCGAAAGAACGACCAAGCAATCTGTGCAAAGGGAAAAGAGTGGGTGCTCTCTAACGAAAGCAGATACCACACCAATGCTTACATTAACATGGATAACTCACTCAAGAGCACAAGTCACAGAAGCTTTGAGGAAAAAAGGCTACGTTCAGTATGAATCTGTTTTTATGCTTTTTTTTAAAACAGGAAAAATTAAACTTTTACCATTATTTAAGACAGTGGTTTCCTCCACATGGTCCTCCCTGGTGCTGAGACATGACGGAAAGACTAGAAAAATTAAGGGCACATGGGAAGACAAATCCTTCACTCCATAATCCAGCTGGGAGTGAAAACCTTTAACACAATGGCCATGGCAGCACGAGCTTTTAATCCCAGCACTTGGGAGGTGGAGTCAGGTAGATCTTTTTGAGTTTTAAGGTCAGCCTGATCTATATAGTGAGTTCCAGGACAGCTAGGGCTACACAGTGAGACCCTATCTCAAAACCAAAATAGCAACAACAACAAAAACTCTACCACAACTGATTAGATCCAAATTGCCTGCATCTGGAAAGAACTGTTTTCCTAAAGGCAACTCAAACAAGGATGTTATAAACAAGCTGTGTTTATTGAGGGCCAGAATGTTTTTGTGAACTTGAGTTTAACTGTATCAGCATTCTTTTCTTGTCCCTAAATCTAAATAAGCAAGGCACCTTGTGGTGGTTTGAATGAAAAATATTCCCCTTAGGTTCATGTATTTGAACTCTTGGTACCCCCTTGGTGGTATTTTCAGGAGGTGGAGCTTTGCTAAGAGGAAGCAGTCACTGGGGACAGTCTTTGGGGGTATATAGCCTTGTCCTGCTTCCTGTTCTCTTTGTCTGCTTCCTGTGTGAGGCTGAAACGTGATCTTTCAACTTCCTGCTCCTGCTGCCATCCATCTACCCTGCTAACTCAACCCCCCAACCCTTGCCATTATGGATTCAAGCCCTCAGGAACCATAACCCAAAATAAACTCTTTCTTACTTGTTGTTTTTGACCATGGTGTTTTATCACAGCAACAGAAAAGTAACTAAAACACACCTCATAAAACCATCTTATAATTTACAAAAGGAAATCCTTTAAGATAAGAAAAATAAATGAACCAGATCATGTATTAAATATTTTTACTTTTTAAATTTCATTTACTCTTTAAACCTGTGTTGTAACCTCTGAACATGTAATTTAGAAGTCACAAAATAAGATGATAGATTAGATAGATAGATAGACAGACAAATAGACAGACAGATCAATCTAAGCACAGAACTGATGTGCTCCCCTTTATTCTAATGAAAGCCCAGCTCCTTGTAATCACTGATGTGCCCCAGAAACAGCAGCAGTGAGTAGATGAACAGACCTGGTCAAATCCAGATTTTGCTGCTGGTTTAAGTGAATATCCAGGCACCTAGTTAGATCAAGATTGAGTTTCAAATCAATTTAGTGGAGAATTTGCTGTTGACTCTTCTGAATCAGAAGGCTATAGTTGCAGAGGAAGACAAGAACTCTCAGATGAAGGTAAGGTGTGACAGCATGTGTATCCATGGGCTGGAGAGATGCAAACTCACTTGCAGGAGGTCCTCAAACTTCCTTAGCTGACTACTGAAAGTGTAGTTCATCTAGTACAGTAGTAATCCAAAAGAGTCACTCGTTAAGGAAGATGATAAAAAAAAAAAAATCACACCGGGCGTTGGTGGCGCACACCTTTAATCCCAGCACTCGGGAGGCAGAGGCAGGCGGATTTCTGTGAGTTCAAGGCCAGCCTGGGCTACCAAGTGAGCTCCAGGAAAGGCACAAAGCTACACAGAGAAACCCTGTCTCGAAAAACCAAAAAAAAAAAAAATCACATTATTTACATCAGCCAATATGTTAAATAATTTGATAAGAAGAAAACATAAATGAGGAAAGAAATATAGATTCTAGGTTCCTTTTAATGTCACTAGACCTTATGTGATTCACCAAGGTCAACATAGAAATGGGTGCATGCTCTATCATAAAAAAGACATCTCTTAGTGTGTTTGTCACTCAGGGTAAGAAAATGAATGAGTCCTGTCTAGTGTGTAGATGATCAGTTTCCCTCATTGATTTATTCATAAAAGTAGAATTCAATCTCCATGTTTCTGCCTATAGAGCTTTACAGATTGAGACAGCATAAATTATATTTTTATTTACATATGTCAAAGTGAAAATATTAAACAGAAAATAGCTTCTGTAAGAGAGGGCATTTATTACAGATTAATTATGTGGGGTTTTTTCCTAGTACTGAGGTCAGAGCTAAGAGCCTTACCCGCCTGCTGCAGCTAGCTTCTTCAGCCAAGAGACCTCTCCGAAAAGGAGCTACTTCCTGTCTGTTTGTCTTTATAAAGACTTTGTGTTCTGTTTTCTCATTGGTTGTAAACCCAACCACGTGACTGCTTCGTCACTGCCTGTCTGTACAGACCTCCAGACACACATTGGAGTGTGTGTCTCCAATGCTGGCTGTATCCTTGAACACACAGAGCTCTACCTAGTTCTGCCTACCAAGTGCTGGGATTAAAGGCGTGCGCCTCCCTCAGCAAATCCTACCAGCGGCGTGCACCACCACAACGGGCTTTCGCTATGGCTTGCTAATAGCTCTGACCCCTAGGCAACTTTATTTATTAACATACAAATAAAATCACATTTCAGTACAAATAAAATACCACTATAATTTAACCCACCATATCAGGAAGGCAAGCAAGTATTCCTACCACTATGTTATATCCCTTGCCTGACAGACTGACTAGAAGGCGGAATTAAATAACTTCCTGGAATGACTATAATATTCTTAATTGTAGTAGAATTTGGGCTATACAAGTATGTGTATATTTCAGAGTTGATATTTCTGTATACATTAAAATACTCCAGTTAATGTTATGCATATCAGTATGATTATTGGTTTCTTCAGACTTATTTTGAAATTCAATTTAAAAAGTAAGATAAACAGATGGGTAGAGGAATAGGCTAGATGTGTGACAGATCAAGTCTGATAACATGATAATTGTAGACTCTAGGTGGTAGGTATGCAGGTGTTCATTATTAAAATCTTTCAATGTCACTTAATATTCCTTTTTTCCCATAATAAAAGCTGCGAGGCAAATCATTTCAACATAACATTTTAGGGAAAAATCAAAATAACCTTATATAAATGCAAATGAATACTTATGCTCATAATTTTAAAGAATCAATGCTGGCAAGATCTTCTTTCTATGTATATCTAATATAGCTTAAAAACAACAGCAACAAAAAGCAGCCCAAACAATAATCACTTACATGTGGCTATAGGTAGCAATGTGGGCGGGGCCCAGCTGGGCACTTCTAGGGTCTCACACTCTGCAGTGAGTGGCTGTGTGGTCTGGATGGCCTCCATCACCATCTTATGTTTAGCATTGGCTTTTGTCTGGACCTCTTGTTTCTGTGTGGTCCCTCATCAGTAAAAAGGCTGGGTTATGATGGGTCACAGATGCTCTCAGGAAGCTGAGAACAGAACATACAGTAGCCTTCTGTCCCTGCCGCCTTGTGAGTCAGGTCACAAGGCAAGCCCAGAGTCAAAGGAATGGAGAAAGTCACATGAGAGAGGAGCCTGCACACAGACATAGGACACCTATGTGGCTATTCTGTGAACTATCACACTCCTGGCTATGTTTTAGATATGGTTTCCACCCCCAAATTTTACGTGTTGAGAGACTGGTCTGACTGTGTGGTAGTGTTGGGGTGATGGAGGTCTCTTAAGGTAAAGCCTATTTGAATTTTCCTTATTTTGAGAAAATCTCCCTTCTGCATACATGTTTTCTTGTAGTCAAGGGGCTCTTTACCAGATACCATGCAGTTTGGACATTTCAGGAACTAAAATCATAAGCCAAATGAACCTCTCTTGATTTTTTTTAATAAAGTAATGAAGCTTCTGACATTTTGTGGTAACAATTCAAAATGGACTAAGACACTCCTTTAGCTGATCTTTCAACTCAGCCATCCCAATAAATCTCGGCGTTTGAGAAAACTTGATTGGCAGGTGGACTACTAAATGGATACACTATATAAAGTGCTGTGGAGCAGTCCTCCCACCCGCAGTCTCTTACACCCTTGGTGACCACTAATCTGATCCCAGTTCTGCAGGTTCACTGTCTCTGATGTTTCAGACAAATGTAAAACAGATACTATGTGACTTCTATGTCTGGCTTTCCCCTAGACTAGTGCTTTTATGTTTCAATCCATGTCACAATGTGTCAACACTGCCTTCTTCCTGTGTATGTCTGATAATTACTTAGAAACCATTCACTTTGCTTTGGTTTTGGTTTTTGGTTTTTGGGGTTTTTTTTGTTTGTTTTTGTTTTTTTGGTTTTTCAAGACAGAGTTTCTTTGTGTGGTTTTGGTGCCTGTCCTGGAGCTCACGCTGTAGACCAGGCTGGCCCATTTTGCTTTTGAGACAGAATCTCTCATTGGCCTAGAGCTCACTGAATGGGTGAGACTGCCTGACCATCGAGGCCCAGAAGTCCACCTCTCTCTACTTCTCCATTCCCAGGACTGCAAAATGGATTCCTCCTCTCCATTTGGCTTTTTTGTGGGGGGTTCTGGGGATCAATCTGAGGTCTTCATACTTACAAGGCAAGTGTTTTACTAACTGAGCCATATGTCCCATCCAATTCTCCCCTTTTTAATGTCTGAATAATTTGATTGCATAGGATGAATGTATGTATGTATATATGGACAATATTAGCTAGGATGCTTTGGAACAAGGCATAAAGTGTATGCTTGCTTCACTATATGCCATACTTAATACACAGCTACAGCAGCTGGGCATGTAACACAAGGCTTTAATCCCAGCACTCTGGGATGCAGAAGCAGGCTGATCTCTATGAGTTCAAGACCATCCTGGTCTATAAAGTGAGTTTCAGGTCACCCATAGATACATAGTGAGACCCTGTTTCAAAAAAAACCTACAAAACTAAACTAAAATAAATAACAAAGCTACAGCAGTTCACAGTATGGGATAATTAGCATAGAATACATAAATAGACTAGAGGATTGAATAGGAAGCATAGACAGCAGCCTTCACATGTGTCTAGACGTTTGACTAGCACAGCATTGTAGCACAGAATAAGAAGGGTTACCTTTTCACTAAATGGTACTGGGAGAGTTAGCTCTACTGAAAATGTTTCCTTCCTTATATCATGCCTAGAAATCAATGTCATGGAGGCTGCAAGGATGGCTGTGCAATTAAGAGTGCTTGGTGCTCTATCGGAGGAACTGAGGTCAGTTCCCATCACCCACATCAGGCAACTCATAAATGCCCATAACTCCAGCTCCACAGGAT
The DNA here is from genome assembly GCA_902168415.1 of Peromyscus melanophrys. Classification (NCBI taxonomy): domain Eukaryota; kingdom Metazoa; phylum Chordata; class Mammalia; order Rodentia; family Cricetidae; genus Peromyscus; species Peromyscus melanophrys. The sequence goes on from CABHPR010142882.1 coordinate 44,754, forward strand.
CCAAAACTCCCTTCTGACCTGCACAGGCGCGCACACACACACACACACACACACACACACACACACACACACACAAATTAATCTTTTAAAAACCAGTGTCATGTAATTGTAATTCTAAATATAGAAAGAAAATTATGAAGTTATTTTTAAATTAAAAAAAAAACTTTCTCCCTGAGCCAAGGGCAAGGGCTCTTAAATAACACACACACACACACACACACACACACACACACACACACACACACAGAGAGAGAGAGAGCGAGCTGAGGATATAGGTTAATGGTAGAATAATTGCCTATCATATACAAGGCATTAGGTTCAAGTTTAACTGTCACCGCAGGAAAAAAGAGAGATAGATAAAAACACTGAGAAGAAAAAAAACAAAAAAATTGTAAATTTAGCTGTATTATAGTTAAATACATTTTCACCAAAAATACTCCCATGAAAGTGAAAAAAACCAAGCCTCAGAGTAGATGAGGTTTTTGCACTTCTAATTTGAACTGGAAGATCCAAAATATATAAAGAATGCCCACAGATCAATAAGAAAAACAAAGACAGTCTAACTGAACAAACAATAGTCATGAACAGACACTCCACTAAAGAGGACATCCAAATTACCAATACCTCTAAGAAGAGATGGCCAATTTCTTTAGTCTGGATAATGTTAATTAAAACCAAGTTCAGCAGAATTAACAAAAAGCACTCCTCAGCCTGCAAGTTTTCAGGACACAAGATTAAGACACAAAGTAAATTGCTTTTTGATATATCACCCCTGTGCAGGCAGAACTGAAATTAGAAACGCAATCCCAATTCCATTAGAGCCCACCAAAATTAAATGCTTGAGTATAAATCTTAGCAAAATACATAAATGATCTATACGAAGAAACAACAAAGGTGATGGAAGATGTCAGACTAGAGATGACTAACTAAATGGAAAGACTGGAAGACTTGATATTACCCAGGTATCAGTGCTTCCAACTTGTAACGAGTCAGGGCAAACCCTAGTAAGTTGCTCTGGGAATCCTGACAAACTGTTTCTAAGGTTTTATGAAGAGGCAAAATAAGCCCTCACTATACTGAAGGAAAATGATCAAGCTGGAGAATCAATCTCAAGCCTTAAGATAAAGCCACTGTCATCCAGAGTACACTATTGCCCAAAGATGAAACAAGTAAATCAGAGGAACAAACAACAGAGCCCAGAAATAGACCCACAGAAGCAATTCAGGGTCAGCATCGCTGCCAGAACATGGACACTGCCGGGAAAGCAGAACTGAAGCAGCAGGCACACATCATGATGTACAAAAAGTAGATGTACCAGGCACTCTGGCATTTAGTGTGTCCACCTCTAGCATGCACTGCCCCGAGCCTGGGCTCTCCTGACAGCAGAGCATTGTGCCTCATCACCAGATTCAGGTTTTTAGCTGCTCTGATCCCTAGTTGACTGCCTTACTGATTTCAAACCCAGAAGGAGACCCAGCAACAGCTTGTATAATGTGTGCACAAGATCCCAGGTTGTGTTAAGGCAAAGCGGGTTAACGAGCCCTATCTGTCTTCTATGGTCATCTTTTTTTCCCAACAGACTCCTGATGGACACACAGAGACTATTACACTTCCTGGGTGCTGGGAACTTTCTGTTTCTTCTCCTGAGGGTAGAGACACAACATTGTTCTGTGCGATCAGAAATCAGAGTGTCATGCCCACATTTTGTTCAATTTACGTATGTGTGCTATCTTTCAGAATAAAAAAAATTAAATTATCTATCATAACATCAAAAACAGAATAAAACTAATGTCATGCTTGATGTTGACAACATTTGCATGTGGCCAAACCTTCAAAGAAAAAACTTTTTTTTACCTAATGTTTGTTTGTTTCTGAATAATGAGCTATGAGGGGACTGGTCACATTGTTAATTACAGGTTCTTCTCTGAAAAATAACACATTTAGTGCTGTAATCTTTTTTCTAAGATGTAGAAAGCCAAATTAATTATAACAACCATTTGCTTCTCTGACTATGCTTGAAATGCTACAGGAATGTTGATGTGCTATTTAGGAATTCTGATCAGATGGCTATAACATGGGCATCGCACTAGAACTCTGAGGATATTCTCTAAATCAAATGTTGCCATCACACTAGTCTCCACTCTACATGCTGAGCAGCTCTCAACCCTTCTTGCCCCATCTCCAGCCTTGCCACCAGCAGCCTACTAAATCTAGACACTGGTGCAGGTGTGGAGGGACACTCTGGATATCTGAGGGTCATCTGTGTTTACTTGTAACACTAAAACCCACACAACTGTGTGGAAATCTAAGGTGCTGACAATATGTGCAATGCATGAAGTTGTCTGTAATACAACTTGTAGCAGAGATAGAACATATGCGGGAAAGCCTTCACTATGTAAATGACCCCCCCCAATTCATATATACTATAGGACACAAAAGCCTTAATCCCTTGTGCATCATTATCATTTGAGGTACTAAACTCCACCTTCCTGGGAATGAATCCTTTTTCAACAAAGCCTGTTGCTTTCGTACTCCTATCCAGGTGTCTTTAGTTCTTTGTTCTGGGATACAAGAAGCCAGAAGCTCTCTGGAGGTCACCACCAAGTCCTAATAACATCCACTACTGTCACTATTTTCAAGACAAGAACACTACAGCACATATACTTCACCTTGTACTCACTGACAACTAATTGAGAAATTCTACCTTGAAATATCTACTTCTAGTCTATTCATTTTTATCTCTTTGGGGTAACCTGGGCTACTCACCACCCCAGACAGGCTTTAACCTTTTCCTCACTTTCTTTTTCCTATGCTTCTGGCCATCAGACATTTCCAATTTCTTCGAAGCTTGAGCAACTACATCACTTCCATTTTAAAAAAAAAATCTTCATTCAGGGCTGGAGAGATGGCTCAGTGATTAAGAGCACTCACTGTTCTTCCAGAAGGCCCTGGTTTGATTCCTAACACCAGCATAGCAGCTCTCAACCATCTGCAACTCTAATTTTAGAAGATCCAAAGCCCTCTTTTGGTTTCCATTAACACTGCACACACAGAGAGACACACATGCAGGCAAAACACCCACACACATAAAATAAAAATAAATATTTTAAAAAGAACAACAACCAAAACCCTTTGCTTATTACTGATTCCACCAGCAGTGGGAGCTTCCACCTCTTTTGGTTTACATGGCAATGTATTATTTTCCTAGAACCTCCTCTATGTTGTTTAACATATTCTCCATGGAATTACAGTTATTTTAGGTAGTGATATGTACTACCAGATTGCCATGCTTTGGCGGAGCTCTGGGCCAGAGAGAAAGTTAGGTATCAGAAGCTGAGTCTTAGGCATACTAGTATCAGTGAGGACCCATTAGCTTCAGTGAGAATGCAGACAGTGATGGCGGCAAAGACATGAGCCCCACCCCACCCCCACCCCCAAGTGGCAACATTAAGAGGCTATGACTTGTTTAAAAAGATACTTAAAACTGGGGCTGGAGAGGTGTGTCAGGAGTTAAAAAGCATTGGATTCTCTTTCAGAGGACCCAGGTTCAAATCCCAGCACCCACATGGCAGCTCACTTAGGATTTGCCTTAGATCTAAGACAATTCCTCCTTGTCCTCCTCCTCCTTCTCCTCCTCCTCCTTCTCCTCTTCTTTCTGCTCCTCCTCCTGTTCCTCCTCCTATGGAACTCCAGTTCCAAGAGATCCAAAACCTGCACACAGACATACATGCAGGCAGAACGCCGATCCATATAAAATAAAAATAAATAAATCCTTTTTTAAAGAAGAAGAAGAGGAGGAAGAAGAAAAGATGTAGCATGAATCTTAAAAGTCTTATTAACAAAATCCAACCCGGAGCCAGTTATTGGGGTGAACACTGGAAGGTCAGAGAGACAGAATAAGCCACAGCTATCTCACCTCGCTGGATCCTCAGCTGGTCTTGTTTCCTCAGACTGGATGCCCCGAGCCATCATCCAGAATGGGTCTCAGCTGAACTGCTGCTAGAAGTCTGAATGCTTCACCAGGCCACATGCTTCTCCAGGCCAAAGGCCTACCCAGGCCAAAGGCCTACCCAGGCCAA
>CABHPR010142883.1:0-17439 GCA_902168415.1 Peromyscus melanophrys
GAGAGGAAGGTGACACAGAACTGTCCCACACTGATACCTCTGCCTCCCCCTTTAATACGCCTCACTAGAGAGGAACATCAGTTACAGCTGATGACCACGTGGCAACATGCTGTTATAGCCTAAGACCACAGTTTACACTGTTTGTTATGGGTTTGGGCACATTTCAATGGTGCGTATCTGCTGTTAAGTGTTATACAGAGTTGTTTTATTACCTTAAAAGTCTTCTGTGTTCTGCCTTTTGCTCCTCTCCTTTCCTCAATGTCTGGCAATCACTCATCTTTGTACTATCTCCATAGTTTGTGTTTTCTTCACAGATTTCACACAGAATGTCACACAGATGGAATCATGAAATGCATATACTTCAGACTGACTTCTAGTTAGTAACATGTAAGGTTTTTTTTTCTATTTTTCATAGTTTGACAGCTCATCCTTCGTTAGTACTGTTTAGATGTGCTAGCTTTTTCATTAATCTACTGAAGGACATCTATTTTTAAGTTTGGTGCATTTTGATTAAAATTACTATAAATATATGCATGCATGGTTCTATATAGACATATTTTCAACTCAGCATATTTGAGTAAACAGTAAAGAGAACAATTACTAGGTCATGTGTTAAGAGTATTTTTACTTTTAAAGGAAATTGGCAAATTTTAGGTAGGCCCCAGTCCTCCCCCCCCACAAAAACAAAAACAAAAAAAACCCCAGATTTAAGTGATTCCTCTTAATTGGCCTCCAGAACTAGATCAGACATCTTGGTTGCAAGAAGTAGAGAAATCAAGCTGGAACAGAGCTGGAAGGTTCTACTCAGGCTGCTGGGACATATAAGGCATCAATGATCCTGCAAGCTATAACGCCAACATGCAAGGCAAGATGTGCCTACTCATGCAATAATGGCATGGCTTATGTGGGTAGCCAACAGCTCTATTGGATTTGAGGTCTGTTCCATAGGAGGAAATACATGCCTGGTACTATGAACCCTGTAGTCAAAGACACATGCCTAGGGAGATCATAGGTTCTTGTTTAGATAAATTGATATAGCACTAAACTACATTCTAAGTATCTGTGTTTATACTCAGATAATTACTACTGTTATCTTTAATCAGAAAATCTTCTCTTAGTAGTGAACAGTGGTGAGTGCAGAGGTTTGTGCCTGCTCAGGGTGCTTAGAACTAGTGACAGTTGACTACCCTAAAGAGGACTTTTATACCTTGTCTCTGAGGCTGACATTGTGGAACAGAGAGTGAAAAGAACATAAGAGCCAGAAGATAAAGAGAAGCCCTGAGAGGTACTACCTTTGGGATGTGACAGCTACTGTAAATGTCTGAGAGCAGCTGCAGTTGCTGATACTGGACCTGTACAACACTGTTGGTTAACAGACAGTCATGGACTTTGGTGAGGAGCTTATGAGGCCCTACCCTTCCATGCTGAACTGTTGGCTACTGATGGATTCTGGATGAGGATAGTCATTGTTTCATTAGAGCTCAGCAGGCTCTAATGGATATATCCAAATCTAGTGACATGTCTGGTCCTGGTTAAACTCAGTGGTCTCAAAACAAAAAGATGGGGGTATGGGAAAGGACCCTATACGGAGGAGGAAGAGACAGGATCAGAGAGGGAGACACAGGAAGGATGGTGGTGAGAATAAGCAATACACTATATACGTGTATGGAGTTGTCAAAGGACAAAAGTTATCAATAAAAATGAAAGAAATGGCGCTACTGTCTTACAAAATGGCTATGGGATTCTTGTTGCTTGGGTCTTAGTGTGAGACAGCTCATCCTTCGTTAGTACTGTTCAGATGTGCTAGCTTTTTCATTAACCTACTGAAGGACATCATGCCTATTTTTAAGTTTGGTGAATTTTGATTAAAATTATTATAAATATGTGTATGCAGGGTTCTGTATATTTTCAACTCAACATATTTGAGTTAACAGTAAGAAACATAATAACTAGGTCATGTGTTAAGAATATGCTTATTTTTTAAGGAAATTGCCAAATTTTAGGTAGGGCCCAGCCTCACCCCCCAAAAAAAGAAAAAGTAAGTGACTCCTTAATTGCCCACCAGAAGTAGATAAAGCATCTTGGTTGCAAGAAGTAGAGAGATCAAGCTGGAACTGAGCCAGAAGCTTCCTTCATGCTGGAAGATTGTCAGTTCTGAGTGTTTTGCATCTTCTGCATTGATAATCATACCATCTGTGAACAAACTTTTTACTTTTTTCTTTGCAGTTAGGGTACCCTTTACTACAGTTTGGATCAGGAATGTTTCCTGTAGTGCCCATGTGTTAAGAGCTTGATTTCGCTGTTGCTGTAGAGAAATGCTGTAAACTTTAGAAGGGGGCCTAGTGGGGGTCTTGCATTCACTGTAGGTATGCCCTGGGTGTTGTAGGGTGGTAGGTAGCCTGTCTCCTTGTCACTTCTGGTCATGAGGTGAGTGAGTGGTCTTGCTGTACTGTGTGCTACTGTTAGGATGAGCTTCCTTTCCATGGCACCAAAGCAGAGGGCTGACTGATGATGAACTGAAACCTTCAAAATTATAGTCAAAATAAACCCTTTTTCTTTACAAATTCCTTGTTTCAGATATCATTGGTAGGCGTATTGATAGAGGGCCAGTCATTTTATATCCCTGTCCTTGTCTTACTGCGTCACCCGAGACTCCAGCACAGTCCTGTCAGGCAGCAATGAGAAGAGACGGCCTTCCCTTTCCAGATCTTAGTGGGAAAGCTTGAGTTTTTCCCCATGACTGTGTTGTTAACTGTAACTTTTAAAATACCTATTCTTTATCAGTTAAGGAAGTTCCTTTCTTGTCATAGTTTATTCAGGGTTTTTCTTTTAGTCTTGAACAGGTGGTATTATGTGTTTTTATTTGTTCATAGAACACGTTAGAAGTTTTCACTCTGCTTATATCTTTTGGAAGAGAGTTTAGAAAATTGGTATCATTTCTTACATATTTTCCAGTGAAATAACTTGATCCTATGTTTTCCTTTTTGGAAGATTGTTAATCATGGGCTCAGTTCCTTGGAAAGTGATAGGCCTGGTCAGGTTATCTTCTCATCTAAATGGTGGTAGATGATGTTTTTCACGGAATTGAAACCTAGGTTATCAAATTTGTTCATAGTATTCTTTTACTGCCCTTTCATGTTTCTTCAAATTTTTACTGATGTCCCATTTTTTTTATTTCTGACAATTATGTAATTTATATTCACTCTTATTTTCTTAGTTTGGCTAGATATATTGATTTTATTTTTTAAGAACTTCCTTTTGGTTTCTTTGATTTTCCTCTAGTGATTTCACTGATTTTTATTCTAATTTTTATTATTTCTTTTCTGCTGCTTATTTTGGAATTAATTCACTCTTTCGTGGCTTTCTAGTATGTAGAAACTGAAATTGTCTCCAGGTAGTTCTTGCTTTTCTAGTACATATGTTTCGTGCTGTAAATTCCACTCGAAGCCCTGCTTTGATCTCATCTCACACACTTTGGTCCGTTGTTCTGAGGATTGATCTTCATTGTCAGCCTGACGGTATTCAGAATCACTGTGGACAGTGAGGCCCGTCTCTAGGTGTGTCTTTAAGGGCTTTTCCAGAGGACTGTGTGGGGGACACTATCATGTGCTAGAGGCCTGGGTAGGATGAAGGGGAGGAGGAGAAGGCCAGCATGGTGCAGGCAGGCGGTACCCTTCCTCTGCTTCCTTGCTGTGCTGTGTGAACTATCCTTATTTACTTTGTCCCGACCTTTCCATGTTGATCACGGAAATCCTTAAATTCATTAAAATCATTAAATCAGGAGCCAAAATGAGTCTTTCTTCTTTTATAGCTTGTTTCTGTTAGGTATTTTGTCAGAACATTGAGAAAAGTAAATATATTTATATCATTTAATTTAAATATTTTAAAATCTCTATGTATTATCGGATCTTTGTGTATTTAGAAGTTTGTTTAATCACCAAAACATGTTGAAAATTTCCAGCTGACTTTATTGTCCTTTTTTTACTTTAACTCCATTGTAATTTAGAGGAAGACACCATATGATTTGGAGTCCTTTGATTTATGATTTTATGGTCAATGGTGCAATATTTCTTGGTGAGTGTTCTATGTGAACTTGAGAAAAATATGTACTCCGCAGTTGTTATCTAAGGCAGCCTGTAGATGCCCATTATACCTGGGCAGTTAATGCTAATTTTGAGTTTAACTGTGTCCTTACTGATTGTCTGCTGGCTGGGTCTGTCAACTTCTGACGGAAAGGTGGTGAAGTCTCCATTTCCATCAGTAGATACCTCTCCTTGCAGTTCTGTTTGCTCACATAGTTGGTTCTGTTCTGTTCAGTAATTACACACTGAGGATTGCTGCATCTTTATCAATACCTAATACCTCCATTACCGCCCCTCCCACCTAACTGGCCAGAATCCATTGGATAAAAGGAACTGTAGAAAATGGGCCCTTGGTAATGGGATTGGTCTGTTTATATGTGTTTCTCTAGTCCTTTAGTGGGCTGTGACTCTATACTGTGTATTTCATCTGCACGTCTTAGTTCTTCTCTTAACTACTTAGGCTGCTAGAGGAGGCTGTAGTTGATATTTCCCATTCCCTGGACAGATTGGGCTATGCTAAAATGTTGGTTGTTTTCCTGCTGGAGAATAGTTTTTGTTGTTGGCTCCTAGAGATAACAGACTGTACTTGCCCATGATAGAGTCCTCTGGAGTTGGCTCAGGTTTGTTACTGCTCAGGTTTCTGAGCAGGACTAAGAGCTTGGACCTTCCTGAGTTCTCCTGTTTGTTGTCAAGTTGTAGGGACAGTGGTTTTGCTCTCTGAGTCCATTTTCCCTGTTCATCGAGCAATAGTTATTTTTTAGTTTGTTCAGACTTACTTGTTCTTAGGGCAGAATGGTGTCTTCCAATGCTCATGCTAAACTAGAAACCAGAATGTCTTTTTATTACAAGATTTCAGAGTCTGTAGATATTTACAAAAATAGTAAATAAAATCCCCAAAGACAACTGTTGTTCATAATTTGGTCCATTTTTCAAATTCATAATACTTTCTCTGTAGAAATTATTTGGAAAATATTGTTCTCTGTTTTCCCTTGACACTGCATCGTGGGCATTTTCTAGTTTTAGAAAAATTTGACTTTGAAAGGTTGTATGAAATTCCACTGTTAGGTTTATCCTGATTTATTGGCCCAGTTTCCCAATTGGGCGTTTAGGCCTTCATTTCTCATCATTGGAGCATGGTTATCTTCAGTGTTATTTTGAAAAATCTCTAATGATTTGAGAGATAACAATGGTATATCAGTTTAACCAGAGGTTTTTGGTCATCACAGTGACCACACTGCAGACTCTTTGAGGGGAAGGTACCCTCTTATCCCTCTTAAGATCCAGCTTCACCACCACCTCTTACTGTTCATGTCAACAGTTTACCATTGTGCACACGTGGACAGCAGAGCCCACGAGAAGACATTCATTGCAAGGGCTAGAAGGAGGTGCTATTATGTGATTTATTTTCATGTTTCTTTCCCAGTGATATTCACTTCTATGTGTAGTTCCGTTATTTTTAATGGTATGACTTGTGTGCATATACTTGTTCCAAATAGTTCTTCCATTTTGTCTACTTGTTCCAGATAGTTCTTCCATTTTGTCTTTTGCCTTTTAATTTTGTACATATAGATATCTCAAAAATTTTCAATTAGCTGTGGTTTTAAAACATTTCATCTAAAATTGTTTTATATAGAACATCCTACTTTCTAAAATCAGACATACACTCACCTTATTTCCTATAGGTTAATTACTTCTCTTCAGTTCTTACCCTTTTCTCTCAGGGTGATTACCTCCGGTAGGGAAGCAGATAGTTCAGACTTACTTATTTTGTTATGAATATGAATGTCTTCTACCCTAGTTTAAGAAATTAGTGATTTATTGTTACCTATTTATGCTTTTTATATTTATATAAATATTTATTTTACATGTATTCACTTGGCTAGAGTACCAAATATCTTACGGGATTTTATCAGAGTCCTGTTGAATTTGTGCATTAACCTAGAAGGAATTAAGGTTTTATTAAGATTGAATCCAGGGCCTTGGTCATACAAGGAAAGTACTCCACTACTGAGTGGAACAGTATGTATATTCCCAGCTCAAATATACTTGATTTTTATTTAGAGTTTTGGCCCATTTCTTTGTTTATTTAGATTTTGCTGTACAATGTGTTAGAGTTCTCGAAAGGATCAGAGTGAATAGAATAGATATATAAACACATCAAAAGGGGTTCGTTAGATTAGTTTACAGATGCAGTCCAGGTACTCCAGCAGTAGCTGTTTCACACTGGAGAGGCCAAGAATCCATAGTTCAGACCAGAAAGCTGAGTGTTTCAGCAGTTGCTGGAGCAGAAGGCCTGGAAGTTTCCTGGGGGAGCTGCTGGTCCTCAGTCTGTGTTGGAGTCCTGGAGAAATTGGTTCCAATATGGGTAAAGAAATGCCATAGCAACAGAGTAGATCAGTGGTTTTCAACCTTCCTAATGCTGTGGCCCTTTAATCCTCATCTTGTGGTGACCTCCTTAACCATAAAATTATTTTTGTTGCTACTTCATAACTGTAATTTTGCTACTGTTATGAGTGCTAATGTAAATATCTGTTTTTCAACAGACCTTAAGGTGACTTCAGTGAAAGGGTTGTTCGACTCCCACGGTTGAGAGCCACTGGAATAGTGGTTCTCTTGTCTGCAGAAGTGAGGGCGAGCAGGCCCAAAGCAGTTTCCTTCCCCTTGTCCTTTTATCTGGTGTTGGGGTGGGTCATCCTGCTTCAGATAAGCTGACCCTCCACAGGAGTGCCCGCTGCTTGCACTTACTTCATTCCAGATGCAGTCAAGTTGACACCGCTTTAGCGGAGAACATTTTTGTGTTGATGCTGTGCTCCTGTTGCTTCCCTCGTCTACTTGTTAGGTCGGTCCTGCACCTGCATGGTTTGTGCCGTGCTTCCTGCCCAGGTCTTGACTACGCTGAGTGTGTGGACTTAGTCTGTAAGACACTGCAGACAACTTTAGAAAATTCACAGGTTATCAAGTTACAGACTCTTTTTTCCTTGTGCCAAGAGTACAGTCTACAGCAGCTGAAAGTGAGTTCTTTTGAAGTGTTTTCCTTTCTAGATCTTGTGCATATATCGTTTTATCTTATTTTTGTGGCTGTGATCCTAAAAATAGGTGGCTTTTTCATTCTCTCTGTCCCTGATATTAATTGCTTGCTGTGTTTCTAGGTCAGGTTGTACTCTGTAAGCATTTATCATGACACGTGAGTCATGGGAAGCAGTGTTGTCCTTTCTGGGTGGTGATTATTTAGAGACTTAGAGCAGACACTGCACTGTGGCATCTTCATTAGGAATATCTACTGCATTTTTCCTGTTCTGTACTTCTAGTGACTGAGAAGTAAGCATTGCAAGTGATGGCTACTCGTATCAGAGCTTACCTAACTGGAGTACAGCTGTGTAGTTCGTGGGGCCTGGTGAAAAATTACCAATGGCCACAGCAGGGCATTGGAAGTCCAGGCCTTCAGGACTACACAGGCCGCACTCCATGACGTCCTCATGGCGCACAGGTGAGGCGGGAGACGAACCGTCCTTGATGAGGCCTGTTTCAGCTGCTCTGGCTGCTGCTCCAGATTTAACCTCAGCTCTTCATTCACCTTTGCTGGTGATTTGAACTCTTTGAAGTATATTTGTTGTTAAGGAGATTTGTTTAAGTAAGATGTCTTAGATAGTAAGATATTTTGTAAGGGAATTATGGAAATAGAATCTCTTATATAAACCAAGCAATTTGGGGAACATAAGTGCAACAAATGTAAATGATAGGTTTTCTAATTTTCCCTTGGTGGGAGTTTACCTGTGCACCCCGAGATCTTTGATCTCTAGGATATCGAGCCTAGGGCCTCTTCTTGGATTGTAAGTGTCTTAACTGTCCATGATCCCTCTCTCTGTCCTCCTAATAAATTATCTGGGTCTCCTCTCCTTCTGGCTCTTTGGTCTTTTCTGGCTTACTTTTCTTGAGTACGCAGTCTAGTGACACGCTTCCCATCTTCACTCTGTGTGGCACGCAGAGACCCTTTCCTCGCCGTCCGCACTTCCCTCTACAGCATTGACCACCTTTGTCCCCATCTTCACTCTGTGTGGCACGCAGAGACCCTTTCCTCACCGTCCGCGCTTCCCTCTACAGCATTGACCACCTGTGTCACTCTGACTTGGAGTCAGCCTCTTACCCAGGACGGTCACACTTCAGTTGTCCCTTCTTGCTACTTAGAGGTCTTCCAGGCAGTTACTTCATGGCCCCTATGTTTGTAGCTTTTCATAACCACCCAGCACCTTGCATCCCCCTTCCTCCCATGCCCTCCTGCCCTGCTCCCTGTGCTCCCCACCGTCACATCTTCACTCACCACAGCTCTTTTCAGTCTTGCTTTTTCCTAGTTCAGAGGGAAAGCTGTCCCACTTCTTTCCAAAATGGACTTTCCAGTTTCTAAATATATCCACTCCTGCCTGCTCGAGACCTTTATTTAGCCGTTTGTCTCTTGTCTCTTTCATCATCTCAAATCTGCTTCCCTACCAACTCCTCTTCTGTTTGCAAATTCATCTGTGCTTTCCATGTCAAAAATTATTTTAGAAGAAAAAAAAAACCGAATTCTATGTCAGATCATTTTTTTATTAGAATTTTTAAATTTCTATTCAAAGCTCTAAAAGTCACAACCTACCACAGCCTAACAAACCACTTCATAGTGGTGAAGAGTTCAGAGGTACATCTTAGTTCCAGGTGCTTTGACGTGATGCGGCCCTTGATGTCCAGCATGGGACAGGACATGTCTAGACAGCGTGTGCCACGACAGCCCATCTCGTGGCCTGTTTTAATTCTTCGAGGTCAGCTCCCTTCTTAGTTAGCTCTCCTTCCTGACCGTTGGGTCTTGGGTCTGAGGTCCTTTTTCACTTCTGAGAGTCTCATTGTATCTTCTTGGGTTGGCTGTGCCATGAACTCACCCGAGTCAGTGTGAAGCCACATGAAGAGGATACTTGACAGCGAGGTGTCTCTTCTCTTACCCAGTGCCCCACCATCTTGCCTTGTTGCTTTTGGGAATGTAAGAGTATCATAAGCGAGAACAGAGCAGGCCATAGAGAACCCTCCTCCAAAAGGATCCATGTATTTTCTTCTAACTTGAGAGAAGACTTGTCTAGAAAGTAAATTATACTCAGGTGGACTGAACTGATTGGTGCAAAGCTGTGGAAAATAGAACTGAGACTTAGGGAAATGCCTGCTGGAACCTGTAAACATAGTAATTTAAAAGAGCAAGCTCCAGGCTCTGCCGAATCAGCCAATGGTAAAGTCTTAGAGCCTAAGAACATCTATATTCTCTTTACCCAGTGTCAGGAACCGTCCTGCTGCTTATGTGTGTATCTTTTTATGTAGAGACCACCTGGTAACTCAAGACTTAAGTAGGTGTTACAGACACTGTTGTCACCATGCCGACCGGACGGAGAGAGTGGAGGTTGTGCTCTTCTTACCTCCCTAGTGGAGCCTCACCTGTGTCATTTTGGCCTGGGTAACAGGAAGGACCAGGAGAGACCGTTCCTCCCCAGTGTCTGGAGCCCTGTCTGTCTATCCTCCACCATCTCTGACCTTAGATACTTGAGTTTCTTCTCTTCTGGAGACTTGAAAAATAACAAAGGTGTCTAAAAATAATTAGCCAGAAAGGAAACCATGTAGAAAAACCATGCGTGTGCCTGGGGGATGTTATGTCAGAACGTAACAGGCAATGAGGAACACCAAAGGTTTTCTTTCCTTAAGAGGCCGTACCAACCGGCTCTGTCTGACCATTGGGACCTAATGATTATACCATTGTGTTATTGACTGCCCCTTTGTGGTATCTGGTCTAGTCAATACTGGTTAATACTACATGGCAAAGAGCTTTGAGTTCATTGTGTGAGAGGTACTTGTTCTTGCTCTTTCTAGGTGACTCTGTGTTACCCTGTTTGCTTCTCAGGTGGAATCTTGAGTCCGGTTCCCTTTATTGGGCTTATCTCTTTAGGTAACTGGTGATTCCTGCCTCAGTCCGTTCTAATCTTCTTTATCCCTTTCCCTCTTCTATGTGCATTAGAAAAATCAATTACCAATCAACCTGTCCTCCCCATGTTCTTTACATTCCACCTTTTCTATGTTACATTTATTTCTGAAACAGAAATGAACCCTGATCATAGCTGAAAATGTGTCATCAGTATGTTGTTAATAGGCCACAGAAGGACATGGCCTTTTATTTCCAGAGTATTGTTTTTGATAAAACAGATTTCAGCATGCAGAAACCATTGCATGTAATGAAATGGCAGGGTGCAGTAGAGGTCTAGAAGAGGAAAGGTGAGGGTAGATTGCTGACATCCATACAGATGAATTTGAAGTTCTGAAGGACTAAATTGTTGGGGCCCACCAGAGTCACAGCCGTGTGGGAAGTGTGGCTAATACGTAGCAGAAGGCCCCACGGCGAGGCGGACACAGATGCCAACAGTGGGCTTCTGTTTGTGCTTTGTCTTTCTGTTGCAGACTCTCATAGGGATGGTCCATTTTTCCCACCACAGATTGGTTTCACATTTAGTACATCACATAAATAGTATCACAGTTTGTCTCTGTGCTTCTGGGCTTTCCCTGTACTCTGATTCTTCTGCTCAGTGTAGGACTCAGGCTTTATCCACACAGTTGTAGATGTCAGTAGTTTGTTCTTGTGTATTGATTAGTAGTGTTACATTTTAGTGAATTGCCAGTTTTGTTTATGGTTCCTTGATGGACAAGATCCTTGTCCATGGAAAAGATATCTGCTGTAGGGTTGTGCGGAGTCTTGTTGGCCTGGTGTCACCTGCCATCCATCTACTCTGGGAGAACAGGAGAGGAGCAGACAATTCTTGTCACTCACATGGGAACAAGGTGGGCTTCCCCTTCAGAAGCTGCTGCTGTGGCAACAGGGGCTGGAGGCAGGAGGCACCTGGGGAAGCCTTGGTGTTAACCTTTGAGTATACTTAAGTCAGAAAACACTATAGAACTTCTGGAGTAGGGATTTGGCTCCCAAGGCAGCTCAGCATCATTTTTATTTCATCCATTGTTACTGGTGGTCAGAGTCTAGACCAGGTGTTTGTGCCTCTTATCCAAAGAATTGAAAAACCAGAGCTCACAGTGGTTTGCAAAAGAAACAAGATAATTTTATTTGGAGGAAAGGGAGCAAAGCCACAGTGCTGGTTATAGAAGGATACATTTTCAAGATTGACAGTGGAGCCATGTGTGAGAGAGTGCTCAAGGCCTTTGAGTACTGTTTGAAGGTTCCTTCAATGGTTTCCAAGAGGAGGAAGAGTTTGGTTATTAAGGGGTGTGGGGGTTTGAATAGGAATGGCCCGCATAAGCTCATAGATTTGAATGCTTGGCTACCAGGGAGTGGCACTATCAGGAGGTATGGCCTTGTTAGAGTAGGTGTGGCCTTGTTGGAGGAAGTGTATCACTAGGGTGGGCTTTGAGGTTTCAGAAGCTCAACCTAGATCCAGTGTCGCTCTCTTCCTGCTGCCTGATGATCCAAATGTAGCACTTTCGGCTCCTCCAGCATCATGTCTACCTGTGTGCTGCCATGTTTCCGGCCATCATGATAATGAACTAAACCTCTGAATCTCTAAGCCAGCCCCAATGAAATGTTTTCCTTTTTAAGAGTTTCTGTGGTCATAGTGTCTCTTCACAGCAATAGAAACCCCAACTAAGACAAGGGGTGTAGTGAAGATAGTTCTCTGTTTTTGTTGATAGGTCATGTGTTCATTTTCCCATACAATGATAAGTAGGGGGTTCACCCTAGAAGGGTACCAGAGGACATAAATTTGTCGTATTGTACCCGAATCTAAAAAGCAGTTGAGGCTGGATTGGTCCTTTTAGTCTTTATTCTTGGATACATTGGGAATACACTTGAAAAGAAACTATCTAAATGTGATTGTTACCAGGGGTGGGGAAATACAGGGTTATTTAGAGATGGGAGTATGGGTAGCCATGCTGAGGATGTCCTGAGGTTACCAGGTGCATTGTTTAGAGAGGGGAATGTGTGCAGAGTATGTACATGGAAAACTACTAGACTGCCAAGCTTAGTGATAGGAGTGTGTGTGCATATGTACATAACTCAGGACCAAATGGGGTCTCACGGTATTACACTGTCTCCTATGAACTGCTTCACCATGAAATAGCGAAAGTGCAAACCTTCCATGTTTTCCTTCTGCTTTGCGCAGTGAGTCACACCTCCCCTTTATGCACATGTCTGTCTCTGAAGCCATCATGTACAAGTGAAGACACTGCAGTATTACTGTGCTTGATGTCACTTCATGGGTGTTAAGTAACTCGAGGTGTGTGTTCATAGGAGCAGGGCAGTGTTGCAGGCGCTGGTTGTCACAAGAAGCTGAACACATGCACTCCTTCATGGTGGTGACAAAGTTGCTAGTATGCCCTGTGAGCCAGGTAGAAGAGGGATGTAGAATGTAGAGATTGGGCTCAGATTTTGGTAAACATGTGCAGGACTTTCCTTGCTTAAGAGCATATGCAAAGATAGGTTTCTGCAATGGGTTTCTTCCTTTCCCTCTTCTTGTTCACCTGCTCTTTAGTCCTTCCTCATTTCTTGATCCCATTTGATTTTCTTTCTTTGACATAATTTGAATCTCTTTCCTTAGCTTGTTAGTATTTGTCCTTTTCCATTTCCATGACTGATGGCATGACCAAGTAATGTGGCCTTGATCTGTAATGACCCTTCTTCCAAGGGCCCATGTGTTTTAAAAGTCATGGTTTTCAGCTTGGCATTATTGAGAGGTAGTGGACCCTATCAGAAGTGGTTCCTGTTTGGGCGGGGGAGCTTCAGGTCATGGAGGGTGTGCCCTTAAAGGGTCTAGTGGGACCTCAGCTTGCTCTACATGTATTCTATAATGTATATTTATCACGCATCCAAAAGCACTGGGGTCAGCCTGCATAGACAGAAGCATTCAGAACTGAGTCATTGTAAGCCGTCCCTCCTTGTAAGTGTTTTCTGTGATGGAAAGCTAGCTGACACAGCCAATGAGGCCAAGCCTTTGTCTTCTCGTCAGTGACTGTGCGTGTATTTCCTCAGCCATCTTCTGACTCACCTTTGGCAGTTTCCTTAGAACCCACATCTGCTCTCCAGTCTCTGAGATCTAGGTTTACTACTCAGGCCTCTTGACAGAGTGCGCTGTGTCTCCAGTGCACATGTCCTTAGTGAGTAGAACATCATAGTACAAGGCATACCTCAGGAGTAGCCAGCCGAAAGACTTTTTTTTTTTGCCTCACATTGAAGTGCAGCAATTAAACTAACCTTAAATCATTTCAGGATGCATTGAGAATGGATATGTGAAGTTCATGGCGATAAGTTTAAAAAATAACAGAGAACACCTACCTCTTATTGGAAAAGTTGGCCTTGCATGGAGAACTAATGTGTTTGACGGCTTTATTGAGGTAAAAACAAAAGTTATTTTTTTCTTCAAGTAACTTATGTGTAATAAAAAAAGTCTGTTGTTATGTATATATGTATAAACCTTCCTTAAAAGTATTCTGGTTTCTATAGATTTGTGAATTCTTTTAGTAGAATGAGATCTTCATCAAGTGTTTATTTAATGTTTTGTATTAGTTACTGTTTTATTGCTGTGAAGAGACACCATGACCAAGGCAACTCGAAAGCATTTGACTGGGGGCTTGTCTATGGTTTTAGAGGGTTGGTCCATGATCATCATGGTGGGAAACAGACAGGCATGGCACTGGTACAGTAGCTGAGAGCTTACGTCCTTGATCCACAGGCAGAGAGAGACAGAGACACTAGGTCTGGTGTAGACTTTTGAAACCTTAATGCCCACCCCCAGTTCATTTCTCCTCCAACAAGGCCACACCTCCTAATCCTTCCCAACCAGTTCTATTAACTGGGGACCAAGCATTCAAACATATGAGCCTATGGGGGCCATTCTCATTCAAACCACCACACATATCTTTGCTGTCCATGGAGTGTATAGGAGTAGAATGGGTAGGTGGACTGTAGCTGTGTTTGAATAGCTTTGACTGTACCCTCTATTCCCTTATACACTCAGTCAGTCTGTCCAGTGGAGAGAGGAAGGAGTTGAAGGTTGGCCAGGCAAGTAGCAGTTGCTGGAAATATTTTCACCCTTTTGAAGGCTGTGCAGTTTTGAGTTCCTGTTCCAGTTTCTGGGATCTTGAGCAGCTAAATAAAAGTAACCAAATGGTGGGGAGAGTTGGGTTAGTGTTGGGGGTTGTCAGGAAGAGAGGGAAGAGAAATTAGAGATCTCCCATGGTTCCATTCTCTTATGTGACTATGTGCCCATGGTTACCCCTGGTTCTCTTTACTGAATGGTGTGAGTGGAAGCTGGGAGTCACGGGTTGGCTGTGACCGCAGACAGCCTCTGCACTGTGCTCATTTTGCACTTTGGTAGACATCTGGGCAGAACGGTAATGACACTGACCAACACCATTTGGGATTTGTTATTTATCCTGTTTATCTGTGAGCACATCTTAAACCTTGGTACAAATTGTGTGTGTGTCACATATAAAAGATTATTGTTTCATATATTTGAGTACAGATGTGACCTTTTGTTTTTCTGTGATAGACTGAAATGGCCATGACGTAAAAACACATTAAAATAAAATATTAACGTTAAAAATAGACCTTGAGGACCAAGAAAGGCAGAATATAAATATGGCAAGCTTAAAGGGTCAGGGTAATTTTAAAGTTATTTAATTCCGTTTTCTCTTCACAACAAGATCAAAGCAGGTGTTTAGTTCTCTAGGGTTAAAAAGGGAAGTATGGTAATTCTACCGAGACAAAGCTTTATCCTACCTCTGGGATTGAAAACAAAGCCTTCCCTGGAACTGCATGTAAGGAAGACTCAACCCTAAGGAGTCCTTTAACAACAAGTATGCTGAGGACTTCCACAGCATTTCTCACAGAGGCTGCACTAACAGCTGCAGAACTTGGCCCTCCAGCAAGCTCAGGGCACTGTTTCTAGAGGTGGGATTCTGAGTCTTTGAAGTAGTGGGTGGACGGCCCTGGACAGTTTCTCCAATAATACCTTTTCTCACAGGGAAGAGTTTGTTGTCTCCTGAGTTGGAGGTTGGGTGGATGTGGATCTACCACTTTTGTTTGGAGCCAGTATTATGTGTTATGGCTAATTTTTCCTGGGAGTTCCCAAAGAAAGTATCCAAGTGAGGGACACCGTGCTCCGTGTGTGTGCTGTATAGCTCAGGGATTTCCCTCCAGGAATCTGACCACCCTAAGCACAGTGAACAGTAAAAATGCAGTTTAAGAAATTGGCTTTAGGGGATTTAGTTTCTTTGTTTTGTTTGTTTAAAGGAAGAACATAAAGTACAAAAAGGCTTTAGCTGGATGTACTTGTTCATGCCTTTACCTCACACACTGGAGAAACTAAGGCAGGAGGATAACAACCAGTACAGGCTAGCCTGGGCTGCAGAGTAAGGCTCTGTCTGAAAAATAAGGTAATTCTTAGACACATATGACTATTAAAAACATAAATAAAAGATAGTCTCTTCTGCCTGGGAATTGTAGATTTAGCCTTCTATGTGTAAGGTGACAAGGCATAAAGGAAAAACCAAAAGAAGACATGGGAAAAGGGTTGCCAAAGAAATCTATAAATGAGAGAGTCTGATAGGGATGGAGACAGACAGACTAGGGAGTATGTCACTGTGAATGATACTGGACACCGGTTCCCCACCCACTGCATCCTTACCAAGCCAGCAAGTGTTAGCTCCCTGCACTCCTGAGCTCTAGTAAACCAGTACTTTCTCATGGGAGCCATGAAGCCCAGACCACCAGAGAAAGCTCACAGTCACTTCAAAGAAAGCAGCGTAACAAATCATTGTTTTGTTCTTTTAACAGAACCAGATTTAGGTGACACACTTCATCAGCATTTACCCAGAGGGGTGTTTTATACATTAGAAGGCTGTGTCTACAATTCGCAAGCAAAAGAGTTTCTTTTATTTCTATTTTTAATAGGCATATGTGACTACAAATTATCCCCCCCCCCCCCCCCCCCCAGAGCCCGGGCTTAGAAATCTGCAGAAAGCTTGGCATCAGTTTGCATTTAATCCAGACCAGGCAGGGTTAGTGGTGGGCTGCAGGTGGATGGTGAGGGCAAGAGGAAGTCGGGTGGCACCAAACCAGACAGCTGATGGCCAGTGATGCCACCACAGTACCCAAGCTAGGTGCAGTTTTACTGGGATGATCATGGGTTTGAATAAATTACACCAAACTTGATTGACCTTTGGGTCATCCAAGTTGTTGAGCAAAAACTTGTATATTTAATTTGAAAGAGGTTCAGCTTGGAGGTACACTTAGGAAGCCATGGACACCTTGATTATTGTGAGTTGTGGATGTAGACCGATTCCATCTAGAGAGAGTGTGATTATATATAATAAAACCAGTGCTTCCGTCAAGCCGTGGGGACCACTAGTAGTAGGCCTGGTGGAAGCCATGGTGGTTCTGGAAGTGCTGGGAAGGTGGTATTTGAAACCAAGAATGATAAGCAGTGCTCAGCCTGCCCAGGTGGAGATTGAACAGATGTTCACTGTATTTAGAGACCTTAGGAGGAGGTGGGTCAGAGTGGGTTGAAGTGTGAGCTGGAGGTAAGGCTTTGGACAGAGGGAAGATAGATTTGTCTGCAAAGATGAGAGAGAGCAAGGGGCACCAAGGCTCTGGGAGGTTTATTTCTATCTGTGTGTCTGTCCATTTGTCCCCTGCCCCTCCTCCCTCCTTCTGGTCCCCCCTCTTCCCAGAGTCACTTGAACATGTCTGAACGTTAAAAGCTGGTGGAAGAGAGAGAGCGCTCACTTGTGTCAGGGGCTACCTCCTTGTTGGTGGACCATCCCAGCGCACTGCTAAAAGCACACTGAACACTGATGTGCATAAGGAGGTGATGTGGACATAGTTGTGTATAAGATAGGAAGGTGCTCTTCTCACATCTCTGGCAAGAGGACATGATGTGCAGGGGCACCCTGTGAGTAGGGCACAGAGGTACAGAGGAGAGGGTGCAGTATGCCAGTTCTGGGAGGAGAAAGGGTGTGTAATGCACAGTAGACTCAAAAGACAGAATTCTGAGTGTGACCATGACTACCTGGGGATAGCCATCTGTGGCTCTGCTGCTGTGCTGGGCAGTCAGATCCAGACACACGTGAGACACTTTGACTCAGGCACAGCTGGGTTATAGTCGCTCTGGAGCCAGGTGAGATAAAGCATTAAGGAAGAGGTCATCCAGTGAAGAATGGTGAAATGGAAGTGTTTGAGATGAGGAGCCCACGGAGAGTTAGAGGACTGGTAGGTTGGGGGTCATGGGCTGTGATGCTTCCCAGACCTTTTCTCTCTCTCTCTCTCTCTCTCTCTCTCTCTCTCTCTCTCTCT
>CABHPR010142883.1:17539-30297 GCA_902168415.1 Peromyscus melanophrys
CACACACACACACACACACACACACGTGTTATATGTTACATGTACGTTACCTATGCAGAACTTACTAAGATAGTGCTGTGTGTAATTTCTTTTAACACATAGTTGTGGGTTGCAGCATGTAATTCAGGATGCACTAGTAGTGATGGCCTACAGTGACAGAATTCTGGTGCATCTGTCATCTAGTGACGGGCTGGGAACCAGGAGTAGCTGAGTAAGTAGGAGGGTAAAGAGACCAGTGGGAGGCAGGGTCTACAGTGCTGATTCTGGAAGTGCCACATTCACGGAGGCGCAGTGTCTGGAGTCAGAGTGTGGGATGAGTGACTGAGGTGAAGAATGGGTCCTAGGAGTCTGTCCTTGGTCCACTAGCAGTTGGGGTCTCTGAGGCGATGGTGAGACTTGAAAGAGAGAGAATGAGAGGGAGACACGGGTGGATGGGGAGCCTCGTGCCAGTCACGATGTGAACAGAAGATGGTGGACAACGGAGAAAAGAAACCTGAGGCCGGAAGTTCAGAGCCTCAAGGAAACAGGTCAAGAGAGTGGAAGGCAACAGTCTGCTGGAGCATTGAGAAGCTGCTGTCCAGGGCAGGGGTGCCATCCTCTTGGAAACAGTGGCACAGGCCTCCTTTTCTGCAGACCTTTGCCTTTAGACAGGCTCCGGCACTAACTTGCCCACACTGACAGCTTTGTGCACACACATGGATGAGGTCGTCTGCTGAGGAAGTCTGGTAAGCACTAGCTGGGTTTTGGATAAAAAGTAGGTCCCGTGTGTATGAGAGGACTTTGGAGTTGGATGCCACAAGCAGCATTTCCAGTCGGTTTTACAGAGTCACAATTCCTGTGAAAATGAGCATTTCATCCTGACACTTGTTAATCTTAATTACAGAGGTGCTCTGTAGTGGATGTGACCCTTCTGGATGAGCACAGGAAGCCCTTTTGGTGTGTGAGTTCTCCAGTGTGCATGAGATCTGCCGCCTACCCCTCTGACGGTCCTAACTTCCTGGGGCACACTTACTATGTGGACTACATGGACTCAGAAGGAGGAGTGCATGCAGAGCTGGTGTGGATCGAAGAGACGGAAGAGTACTTCCTCATCAGCCTGGCCCTTTACCTCAGCGTCGCAAAAATAAACCGTTGGTTTGGGACAAAATACTGAGGTTTAGCAGTAGGTGGGAAAGTCTTGTTACTAGTAAGCTGTTTGTTTTTTTACAACTTGGTTCTTATTAAAAGTTAAAGTGTATCCGTGGCAGGCTGTCTAGTGCCTTCTTATTTTCCATTAGAAACTATGGTTTGTGAGTAAAGTTAGTGTTTGGAAGATTAAAATTTTAATAGCACATGCCCCAGGTAAAGATTCATGTAAGACAAAAACAAACAGAATACTTGGAAGTCTTCCTAAACATATGGTTGTGTGGTTTGTGTGAGTGTGTGCAATAACAGGAAAGAGCAAGTGTGACCTCAGATTAGGGCTCAGGCTAGGAGATGCCTAAGGGGCAGCTGTGGGAGTGGAAGAGGGGCTGTAGACTAAACATAGTCTTACCAGTACCACTTCCTGGTTCTGGTACCAAATTCCGTGAAGCAGCATCTAGAGGACCTGAGTGAAGGGCAAATAGGGAATCTTTGCCATACTTTTGCAACTTAAAAACATATGTAATTATTCCAAGACGAAAAGTTAACAATAAAAGCTAACACTTGCACTCTACCTCCTGTCTCTCCCTCCTGTCCTCTGTCTTAGTGATTTGGGTTCACTCTGACTGCTTGCCTTGACCATGGTTTTCCCACTAGAGTTTTGCTCTCTGCCGTTAGTGACTGACTAGAGCTATGCTGAGGAAACACAGCTACGGTCACCTTGCCACACCATGGCCCTGGGGCAGTGCACTGCCTGGGTGTCAGCTGAGCATTACAGAATATTGGAGACACCTGAGTATCCCATGTGACACGGGAGGTCTCTGGGCTTCCACTCCCTTCATGAGACATTGTCTTGCACAGCCCTGGACTCAGGGTCCAGAGATCATCCAACGTTTGCTGTGGTTACTGTCTGGGGAGAGAGAAACCCAAACCTGGTCTCCCTGGGCTGGGAAGGGATCAGCATGTTCAGACAGACCCAACTTAACCCTTGGGCATTTTGCTTTGTTTGCTACATTGTATATGGTATATATTTGTTTTTACATATGACTGTATTACATGTGAATATAGTCATAGGAATATAATAAAAGAGTATGTTTTTCCTCTAATATTCTTTCTGCCTCTATTTAGCCAATGAGCTCTCTGGCACACTTGCTTGGTCTTATCATCTGATGCCGTCTTTGATGTCAGGATGTGGTGTGGGACCATCTCCATGCTGACTAGAACCTCTGAGCAAATTAGTCTTTTCTTGTCTATTACCCAGCCTTGGGTATTTTGTTATAGCAACAAATGTGCTAAGACACCATGTGATTATTCTGTGTATTGAAATTAAGTTTTCATGTACATGAAAAAGGCATTTCATAATCATACTCCTTTGTCAAGAAGAAAGCCCTTTGTTTGCAGAGCAATGGGATTGATTACGGTGGGGCATCTCGGATGACAGCTCCACAAAGCAGGGCTCATTAAGTTGAATCAATTCAAGAAAAGAAACAGGTGCAAACTCTTAATTATTCAGTTGGCAAAGAAAACAAGTTTGAGTTACACACCAGAAAAGTATATCCATCCCTAGTGGGGGATAAAAGGTGTTTAAAGTGTGCTCAGATGCAAAATATTGTCCGACTTAAAATCCGGTCAAAGAGCGGACGACCTTTTGCCAAGAGATTTATATAAGCAACCTGATAGTTGTCTCTTATTTTTAATAAGGTCTGCTTATAAACCTGATAATTACAAATGCTCAAGAAGCAAAGTGCTTAAATGGAGAAGTCTGTGAAGTATTTCCCTGGTGCCTGTAAAGGAATTGTTCTTTCAGCAAGCTGGTCTAGAGACAGCAGTGCATTTGGGTATTGGGAAACATTATTTGGTCTTCAGCCTGGAGGGCCTTCTCGGGTTTCCCATGGCTTTGAGGAATATCACTTGGACTTTTTAGCTGTAGTAGACATGGCTGAGATTGCTGTTGGATAGGTGTGAGCTGCAGAAGCCACAGGCACTACCCAGCAGGATACCAGAAGGGTCAGGCCAGAGGCCAGAAGGGCAAGCAGTAGGATACCTAGGAAATGAGAGCTGTCCCAAAGACTGTAACAGCAGAGCCCTGAGTAGTGGGCCCCATGTGTCTACAATAGCTGAAGCACAGAGCCAAGACTAGGCTGGTCAGGGGCAAAACAGGCTGAAGGCAGGCTGCAAATGAGCAGGCCCTGGGTCAGTCAGCAATTGGTGTCAGGCTCAGATTTCAGCTGGGCAGCACAGTGCCCCTTTCATTCTGGAAGTCATGGGTAGAGGAGAGTGCATGGGCAGGGAATGTGCAGATGCTGAAGAGACACCTGTGGGGTAAGTCTAGAGAGTGTTGCATGGTGAGGTCAGGTCCTTGGCCCATCCATCCAGGGCCTTGCTCACTGTTTGCTTTACCTTCTGGTTTCTAGCTGATTATGAAAAGGACTCCAAATTTCCCTAAAGGCCAGCGTGTGTTTACTCATTGACATACGTGCTTGCCATAGTGAAATACTCTCATCTCTATGGATCTAATTATGAAAAGTGCTCTCAGAAGTGAGATAAAACACAGGTGATTTCTCACTGACAAGATTGGCTGGGGAGGAAGTGAAAAATTCACCATGAAATAATAGTAGCTTTCTGTTTTAATAATTGAGAGCTTATTGAGTGCCAGGCACTATGGAGTAGCATTACTCACAGCTTTAAAGCTCTCCCTAAACCTAATGGGTAGATGGTATCGTAATGATATTTCACCACAAGTTGCTGAGCTGGAAAGTTAAATAACCAGAGGAGAAGAGCACATCTGGTGAGAGCTGGGATCTCCCTGGTCCTGAAGCCTAGGTCTGATCACTAAACCGTACTTCCTGTCTGCTCTGGTGCTGGGGACCAAAGATCTATCATGAACATGGACCATACAAAGAACTCCAAGTACATAGGTATGTGGCAGAGTGCTAAAAGTTTCATAAAGCTGATTCAGTAATAAACTTGTTAAAAGAATTGTGTTGTGTAAAACTGATGTCCATTAACACAGAACTGAGAATACCCAAGTAAAACTGATGTCCACTAACACAGAACTGAGAATACCCAAGTCTATGAATAAGTACCAGGTAACAGCATGCGGGAGGGTGGATGGGTGGGACTTTCTGAATTCCACGTTTCCCTTTAGGTAAGAGAAGTGCAAATAGCTGAACTCAGAAAGGACACAGACGATTGTGGCAAAGGTGAGTTACTTTTAAATAGATGACATGGGATTAGTGATAAGTTTTTTTCGCACCCTGATAAGCCTCTCTGCCTATGCAGCAATCCAAATCAGACCGAATTAGAAAAAGCACAGGTTTAGTGGGTAAAGCATTCCCGGGTGATTCTCCAGCCCCCCAGAGAGGAGACTGGATGAGAGACCAGAAAACCATGTGTCTGTTTTCTGGGATGCAGCTTAAATACCCTGTGGGAGTGGTCTTGAGCCTCTCTGGGGGAGGAGCTGTGTTTGGCGGGCTTTGAAGGGGTGGGTTTGGGGAAAGAGGTGGGGGAGGGGAGTTGAGGTGGATCTTCCACCAGAACACTCCAGACTCTTTGGGTATGTGCTACCAGGGTGACAGGGACTGAGGTGGAGCTCCCACCCAAACAATTAGTTGTAGCAATCTCTGGAAGGAGAAACACTCTAGTGGTATTTGCTCTGCCTAGGGAGAAGGTTTGCATGCCCCTTCTCCCTGCTCTTGCCTGTGAGGTGGAATCGCTCCAGGTCAGATCAGAGGATGACTTCAGCTATCTACTCCGTTCTGTATTCTTGAGTGTATTTCCTCAATTTACCTTAATAAATTTCCCTGATACTTCTTAAACAGATAGATTCATGGCTTTAAAACACCTGCTTCATGCCATGCCCAAGGGCACGTTCCAGGTCTGTTATAGACCCAAGTGTGTAAAGCAAAGTAAGAAGATGACAGTGTGGCCAGCCTCCAACGCAGCAGCGAAAGGACAAGTCGCCTGAATAAATGACGATCAAAGCGGCTGGGAAGACGACTCAGTGGTAAAGTGCTTGCTGCCCAAACGTGAAAACCGAGCTCCGACTCTAGAGCCCATGTAGAAGTGGAGTGTCATGGCGTCCATGTAAAAGCTGTGGAGTGTCATGGTGTAAGCCCATAGCTCCAGAGCTGGGGGAGGAGCAGAGCTGGGGGTCCTTTGGGCTTGGTGGCTAGGAAATGCAGATCAAAACCACAGCACAGTAGCCCCTGGACTTGTAGGGTGGATACCATCAAAAGAACAAGATACACGTGTTGGTGGGGATGTGCAGAAGTTAGAATGATGTCAGTAGGAATGTGAAATTATGCAGCCACTAGGAAAAACAGCATTGAAATTTCCAAGATTTTTGAAAAATAGAACTAACATATTACAGCAATCCTATTTTCAACACTTATTCAGAGGAATTGAAACCAGGATATTGAAGGGACATCACACTCAATGTTCACTGCAGCACAATTCTTAGCCATGATATGAAATTAGCCTTCCTGATCCTGGATTAAGATCACACACACACACATACACACACACACACACACACACACACACACACACACACACACACACACGCTGAAATATTTTTGAACCTTGAAAAATACATGGATGAACCTAGAAGACATTATGCTAAGTGATAAGACATAGATGGGCAAGTTCTCTACTGTATTATTTTACTTGTGAAATATAAAAGACAGAACTCATAGAAACATTAGAATGATGATTGCCTAGAGCTGCATGGAGGCAGAGGTGGGAACTTGCTATTCAAGAGTATAAAGTTTCAGTTATGCAAGATGAATAAGTCCTAGAGGTCTGTTAGTATAACAACTTCTCTACTCACAGATTTGAAGACAGGTCCCATTTCAAGTGTTCAAAGGAAAGAAGGCAGCAGGGCAATATTCTTAGGTACCAGATTCTCTGAGGGGACACTCAGCATCCCCCCCTCTTCCCTCCTCTCTCTCTCCCCCTCCCTCCCTCCTCTCTCTGTGTCTCTTTCACTTTCTGTCTCTGTCTCTTTCTCTCTGTGCATTGTATATTTACGAAGTGCAGGAGAATGTGCAGGTCTGTGTGCCTGTGTACACGCAGAGGCCAGAGGATGATGTTGCATATCCTCTTCTGTTGCCTTCTGACTTTATTTTTCAGACAAGATCTCCACTGAACTGGAAGCTTACTGGTTGGCCAGGAAGATCCCAAGAGCTGCCAGATAGATTTCCTGAGAAAAGTGAACACCCATGTTTTTATGTATAGGAGGGCTAGGGAGATGGCTCCATGGATAAGTGCTTAGTAAGTACACACGAAGAACAACTCTTCCGACGGCTCTTGCTGGAACATTTCTCTTCACACTGGGCCAACTTAGAACCAACATCTGCCTCTCAGGAACTTTCAGAAACCATGAATCAGCAGTCACATTTCCCCACTGCAGATGTGTAAAGATTTCTAATTCCACCTGGTACCGCCTCAGCTGGCAAAGGAGAAACTGGGCAGGTTCCCAGGCACCACGAAGCAGCTGTTCAACTCCGTGCATCCCCTTCAGGGCCCTGCAGCGAAGGAAAGCCATAGCCTGTGAAAACAGCAGAATAATTTGCCTCTCCTGTCCCCCACAATGATGTTTTCTGTGGTCCTCCTTAGTGAAATTTAGCCACTGAGTAAATAAAACTTCATGTAGGAACATGAGACCTGGAAAAATAATGGTTACTTAAGAACATGCTCAGTGGAAAATATTAATTGGTGAAATGGATAGAGATCAAATAAATTAACCAAATCTGTATTGTAAAATTTACATTTTATATGTATAATAGTTTGTAATACATATTACATATATGTATATTTTGTATATGATACACATTATGTATATTATATTACAAGCTATTTACTTATGTGGTCTAGGAACCAGGTCAAAGAATTTTGTTGGTTTAATGGTATTTAATGTTGCTATGATTCTGAGAAAGTTGTTTTATTGACAAATAGTCTAAACATTCTCAGGATTGAAATGGCGAGGTTAAGAATTACTGAACCCTTTCTATTTATTTGAAATGCCAAGTACTTCTTAAGTGTAGTGTGCTTTAAGCTAAATAAAAATTGCATATTTTTCAATAACAGGCTAGGCAGAATAATAACCAAATAAATGCAATTGGATTTGTTATGTCATACAATTATGAATGTCTTTTACTTGTAATTCTATTAATGGACTATAATGTGATAAAATATTTAAAACCAGACATTTAGTTCATGGCTGTATTAACTCGATTGCTAAATTCTGCTATGACTGGACTGTGGGGCTTGCAGTAAGAACTGTTGGATTTGTTCACATAGAACACAAATTCCTGGAGTCCTTAGTTCCCCTGGCTCTTGTGCTTTTCTGGGACAAGCAGATCTTTCTGCATTTAGGCAAGAATTATGGTTGTCATGGAGTAAGATCTCCAGTGATAATCTGCATATCCATCTACAAACCGCACCTCCCTGTTTTCCTGTAACAAGACACTGCCTTTCTGTAATGACACTCTGTTGGTCACCATCCTGCCATTTAATTGCTGATTTCCCCTGTTACTGGTTCTCCTTAAGTGGTGGATGGCCATTCAGGAGAACTCTGTGTCTGAGGAGGCTCACAGTGGCTGCACTAACTAATGGTTCTGTTTACTGCTTGCTCCATCTCCTGCAGTCATGACCCTTGCAATGCTGACCTTCGAGGAGTAGTGTTTGCTTTTCCCAGAGGGCTCATGGGAGCACACGGACAACTGCAGAAATGAGATTCTCAAAGCTCTTTTGTAGGCAGAAGTCCCTGGATACTGAAACATATTTCATGCAGGGTCAAGATAAAAAATAAACCTTCCACAGTGGCATTAGAAGTCCATGAACAGCCCCACTATTGGAGCAGGTGACCTATGCAGTCCCTGGGTTTATGTGAGTATTTGCCTTTGTGGTTATTTTTTATGGGTTCTATAAATTAGGGGGCGTGAGTCAGGGTTCTCTAGAGGAACATAACTTATGGAATACACACACACAGAGGGGGAGAGGGAGAGGGAGAGGGAGAGGGAGAGGGAGAGAGAGAGAGAGAGAGAGAGAGAGAGAGAGAGAGAGAGAGAGAGAGAGAGAGAGAGAGAGAGAGAGAGAGAGAAAGAGAGGTTTTTCTAGGCAGAATCCACCTGTCTGTGGGTGTGAGATTCACTCATTTTCTGTGAGGACTCAACATTGCGTTCTTTATCAGGAGTGGAATCTGTCTTGAACACATACTTAGCATTGCCCTGGCTGCCCTGGCAAAGGGTGAAATCACTGTGTAGATGGACACGTTCCCATTGTCACTGAATTCAGCACCAGCTCTGGGCACTGGCACTTACCTTCTCCTAGGGTTGCAGCTGATAACCTATGTCTGAAGGACAAGTTCTTGCTCATGTATCACAGTGCTCGCTCAGAACCACAGGAAGGAAACCGATCTTCTCTAAAGGAGCCAATGGCCCTGAAAGTGAAACCGAATACACCTTCTTGTGCAGCAGACTAGGGGTGGTATGTGTAAGCTGGTGAGGTGTGTGAGTACGTACCTTAAAGGAGTCCTGGGGTATGGGTGTTATTTTTAATTGAGCTTGTCTAAGTAGGAAGAAAAGCAGGAGGAAGGAGAGGTGGGAGGGCAATTGGAAGAACATGGGCGAAATCGTCTCTTTCAGTGTTCACTAGACTAGGTGACTGAGCTCAGCAGTTTATGCCAGAGCATGAGTGAGTTCTAGATCATGGGAGACAATGTTAGAGATGCCAATGGTAGAGAAAGAAATGTGACAGAGAGAGGCAGAAAGAGGAGGTGAGAATCACAGAGAGATGGGGTCTATAGGATAGAGATGGGAAGAGATCAGGAAAGTGTCAGAGTTGGTGAGTGGGCAGGTAAAACTGTGTATGTGGTGCAGGCTGGACCCTCCAGGGCCCTGAGTCTTCCTTTTCTTTGCTCAAATGGATCCAGCTATTCTAATAGCCTTGTGGTGGTGTTATTCACTTAGATACTTTTGATATGTTTGTGAAATTATTTTGTTTTTTGATGGTCTTTGGTACTTCACACCCTTAATGAATGCATGTCTCACATGGTCCACACCATCTAATAGCAGTGTTTAAATAGGACATTTCCATGGTTGCCATAAACACTTGTTCAGTGTTGCCAGCAGCGAAGGCCCATTGGCGATTTCTGTACAAAAAGCTGGTATTTTCTCTGCAGCAGTCCAGGGTCATAATTTGGAGAAATCATGTTCAGAGATTGAATTTTTGTAGTTCACCGTGCCTTTTTTTCCTCTTAAAGTTCACAGCAGCATCGGTTTGAGCTCGCGCGTGAAATGCCTCAAGGCATAACATTTCTGCCTTTAACATGACCCCAGACATGTAAACTTCATGTTGTTCAGGCCTGTAAGAATGGGACGGAACATGTTTTTGGACAGATGCCAAAGGTTCCTCTGAGCTAAGGCTCGGCCATTAGGTTTTGTGTCTTAAAGCCTGGCTTTGAGCTTAAATGCTGATGCTGTTGGTCTGGGCAAGCCGGGCTCTGCCGTTCATTGGCCCCGTGACCTTAAGAGGGTGACTTAGCTTTTCCATGTCCTGGTTCATCACTGCATGTCTTAGGGGTCGCAGAAGTGCTTGCCTAGTGGGATCGTGGGAGGAATAATGGCTTCCCACATGTCTAGCTCCTGATCTTATGGCAACTACTGAACCTGCCCAGAGTTCACCTGGGGCACAGACTGGATAGGTGTTGAGGGGGGGCTGTAGAATTACCACCCTTAAAACGAGAGCCAGATACCACTATCCTTGGTTTGGGAGTGATAATAATTGTTCCTTAAACCTTTGAGGACAGTTTGAAGTGGCCCCCATGAGTGAGTGCATTTTAGGGCTGGGGGTCCAGAAAGTCGCCTGGGTTTCAGAGCAAAAGTTGGATGGCAAAAGGCACACCTGCCTCACAGCCTGCACTGTTCCTTGCTCTGGCTCACTCCTTGCAACTGCAGGCAAGAAGTTCAAGTAACCCTCAGCTCCTACCCCCCACTCAGGTGGGCAGTACAATTTTGTCTGCTCCTGAGACTGCTTCCTGAGAAAACTCAGGTGAGGCTTATGGGCTGATGCAGAATGGCTACTTAGGCATCTCTGGGGAGATGGTTTATCATTTTGTTCAACTCCCAAGATTAGGAACCAGAATGGAAGACTAGGGAGAGGGAGAGAGAGAGGGAGAGGGAGAGAGAGAGAATGAGAATGAGAATATTTAGCAGCTAAGACATAAACAAGCAAGATGAAAAAGGACTCTTCTTAAGGAAGGCCACTCCATGCCCCCGAACATTTGGAACCAGAGCACTGAAGTCCTGTTATACCTGTTTCATACTCCCAGGAGCCCCAGCCACTGGCATAGCCAAAGTCCACAGTGTGTATTATCCTTTGTTGAGTGAAGATACTGTCTGGCAGACAGGACCTAGGTAGAAGAGGCAGGAGGTGGCTGTGTTCTTGACTTATTCCAAGCAGAATAATTTAGTCATTTACCTGAAGACATGAGAGCATTGGCAGTACATGCTGGGATCCTGGATGAGTGGTGAGGCCCAAAAGGTGTATGAGACAGGCAGCCAAGCATTCATTTCCATCAGAAGGCTTTTTCCAAAGCACAGCATTGTTCTTTTTGCTCATGAGATGTACCCAGGAAGTGCTCATTGATTGCATACATGATATTCCCTGAATGTCAGCTTTACATGTCAGACTAGAAGGCAGTGATAACTACTCTTGAGGCAGAGAGACTTCCTTCCTGGTCTGCCTTGGATCTACCGGGTAATGTTTATCCAACCCCACTGAGAAGTTCAGCTGGCAGAAAGAGCTGTATGGCTAAATCTGCCAAGGAGGTTCACACTCACTCACTCACTCATTCACTCACAAAGCTCTGGCACGTGGCATTATGTGTATGTATTGACAATGTTCTGAGCCCTCCCTGTGTTCAAGACATATACAGCCCGCTCAGAGATGTTGATGAGACCTCTGCATGGGCAGACCTGAGCAGCCCATGGATCTTTTAGTGAGACAGAAGAGCCCTGACTACTTGGCGGGAGCTATACTGCCTCACACTGGGGAAATGGTACGTGCTTGGCTGGTGTGATAATATAATATCAGAAATGATAATTCATTGTGGAGGCCCACAGAGGTTTCCTAGTGAGATCTGAGCTTGCTTTACCCAGCAGGGCTGTATTAGAGGGTTGCTTGAGCATGTGTGTGGTTACCAGGTGATTGGAAGGGTCTGCACTTGGCTGTGCTAGAGGGAGGTCTTTTGCTCCACCCATTGGCCTTCTTATAAAAGGCCATTTAGAAGATACAGGAGAGACTTGGCGGATATTGATTTCTCTCCCCTCTATCTTTCTACCTAATATCTCCTATCCTTCTCTCCTCAAGAGTACCCTGGGGAAAAAGTGGGGACAGGTTCCTCCACAATTCATGATAACAAGAGTGATATCTGTCCTGCCCTTTGGTGCTGACCAATGAATAATGCTATCTGAAAAGGTGATCAGGTACCCCTGAATATAATGGGAACCCTCACACCATATGTAGCTCCTCTGGGAGATGCATGAGTCCAAATACCTGCCAGTACCAGCACTACTGCTCAGGACAGGGCTGCTGCTGCAGAACATCTGCATGTAGGTTAGGGGAGTGTGGCTTTGGCACTTTGGGATGACAGACACGATACTCTGAATGCATGAAGATGTGCTGTACTCTCGCACACCTGCTCCCTTCCCTTCCTTCAGAGACAGCAGCAGGTTAACATCCCGGGAAAGTAGTCCATAAGAGCTCCGAGTCATTCTGAGTCATAAAGATCACCAGGAACTCTCCCTGAGGTAGATCACTGTGTTCGTACTGTCTCGTGGGTGCAGTGTACAGTATGAGAAATCCCTCAGTAAGGAGAGTAGAAATCTCTGCTGAAGCTGGTGGACATCCTTAAGATGGCCACTAGAGGACAGGGGACAGAAGTACAGGAGAAACTGAAACTGTCTGTGAAGAGGGATGTTTACACTCAGACTCCTTCTCATGTTCCCAGATAATTTAGCAAACATTTACTGAGTAGTCAGTAGGTAGAAATTGGGATCTGCCTCAGGATAGCATCTACCCTAGCACACTCCACGAGAGTGCCTATCCAAATTGAGTAGCAGGTTCCCCATTTCCACCACCCATATGGAAAACTCAAGGAAGTTTCTTAAGAGTTTAGACCCCCAATTAAAGTTACTGGACAACTTTTAAGGAGGAAATGGATACCTCTCATGAACAAAAGAGGGGCTCCTAACTTTTTTCTTCACTTGCTGTAGTGCATGTGAAAGGATATCACTTATGTCTGTCTGGGGATTGGAAATATGATATATATATATATATATATATATATATATATATATATATATATATAATCAGCAAGTAGCTGCAGGTGGCTATGATGTTGCTCTCCCTCCTCCTCAGCAGCTAGAGAATGTTGAAGGAAGGCTTTAGATGTGTAGATGAGGACATAGCTGAAAACACTAAATTTCATAAAGTTAGGATTATCATGGCTGCAGAGAGGGTAATGTTTGCTACAGCTCGAAGTTGTGTGTGTGTGTGTGTGTGTGTGTGTGTGTGTGTGTGTGTGTGAGAGAGAGAGAGAGAGAGAGAGAGAGAGAGAGAGAGAGAGACAG
>CABHPR010142883.1:30397-78744 GCA_902168415.1 Peromyscus melanophrys
AGAGAGAGAGAGAGAGAGAGAGAGAGAGAGAGAGGGGTTTTATCTTGCATCTAACTTTGTAGTTCACTCCAGAATGACCTTTATAGATGTCATGTGGAAGAAGATAATCTTGCTGACTATATTGGCATGCTAAATAAAGCCCACCAAGAAGACACATTGAAGTGATAAAGCTTCATACTTCATTAAAGCTTGCCCAGGGAAAGAAGTTATGGTAATAAACTGATGTCATCTTTTACATACCAGAACGTCAACAAATGTCTAGCTGACTGCGTTTGTTGAAGTGAATGCAATTACACATCATTTCCTAACTTGACTCAAATAATTAAGCAGTGAATATCCATTAGAAAAGTCTTTGTGTATGTGATTAGGCAAGTTATTTTTAGAGGCAAATGAAAACTAGAATTGTGCCCATGTCTCCACCCATAGAACTTTTACAGCTGTGTATGTCCAGAGCTGTTAACAGTTTCATTCTGTGGCTGAAGCTTTAGCAAAAATCCTCAGCCAGAGGCTGGGAGCATCTGTGTAACATGAAAGGAATTCACTAACAAACACTGGCCCTCTTCTATCCATCTGTGAATCTCATAAATGATAAATCACCATGTCTATCATTTGTAGAATTACAATTGCATTCACCTCCCAACAGCCAAGTGAAATGGGGAAGGAAAGATAAATACTTGGATAATATATGTGTCTTGGTAGTCACATACTGACTTGTGAGGATGACGGTTTTCATTTGCATGTGATGTACAGTTTAAAACGCAGGATGATGATAAAGTGAGACCATGTCACCATTTAAAATGAAACTGGGATGCAGCTAAGTGGCATGACGAATATAAAGTCACATATTGATAAATGACTCCTGCTTAAAAGAAAATGAAATCATTTTATTTTCCTTATGTATTTCATATCTACAATCTATTATAGAATATTAGGGTGTGGTGAAAACAGCTTAATCCACATGTCTCCATTGGGAAAAGTTATCTTTCTAAATACGTTGTCAAAATTTTTGTTCCAGATACTGGATGTTCCTAGGATCCAGTGGTGACCAAAACAGTGCCGCATCTGGTCTTCAGAATAATCAGCAAGTGAGCACATGGGGTAAAAACATGCTTTTCATTCCAATCTAGAGAGCCTAAAATCAAAAGCATGCATAACAAAAACAATTATGACAGAATGACATTATCAAATGGACGGGAAATGGAATGATGGCTCATTCCATTAATGGTTCTGGATCTCCATAAGTAAAATATTAAAATTGTAGTTCCTATTTTGCACGAGAGGGAAAAAAATGTACATTTCCATAGACTGACACATAAGGAAGCATACAAACATGGGAGCAAGATATTGGAAAATATCTCATTTAAATATAGGGATTTTCAAGGTAGAAAAACAACCAGAACAAACAGGAAAATAAAACAAGCCATGGGGAAACCTGTAGACCCAATTGAGCATTTTCATGCAAAAAGGTGCCTGCCTAAACAAACGTTGGGAGGTATCTAAAAGGCATGCAAGTTGGTAAACGCTTGTTACTCAGAGTATATTTTCAAAGCACAAAATCCTTCAAACCTATAAGCCAAAGACCAGAAATGTGGGAAGATGAGAAAATATATGAACAACAAGTCACAGGGAGAGAAGCATGAGAGGACAGAAACACGGAGACAACCATCACTCACCGGTCTTCACGGAAGTTCACGTGAAACCAGGGCAAGTCAGTTCTGCATTCTCCAATTGGAAGAAAACAAAGGTGAAACCCCGAGGATTCCAAGTGCTGATTGGGATGTGGAGCTCATCAGCTGCTGCAACCATCTCAGTACACATTGGTGCATTCACCTTACAAAACATTATTACATTTTCTAACAAATTTGAAAATGTATGAAATGTACAGTTTGGCAGTTCCATTTGGAAGCATTCTCCTTGTTCTCCATCGCTGTGATAAAGCACTCTGACCAAATGCAACAGCTTGGAAAGTGCTGTGGGATGATCTGTATGGCAAATGTGTTGCTAATAAAACACTGATTGGCCAGTGGCTAGGCAGGAAGTATAGGCGGGACTAACAGAGAGAATAAAAAGAACAGGAAGGCGGAGGGAGACACAGCCAGCCACCGCCAGGACAAGCAGCATGTAAAGATGCCGGTAAGCCACGAGCCATGTGGCTAGGTATAGATTTATAGAAATGGATTAATTTAAGATATAAGGACAGTTAACAAGAAGCCTGCCATGGCCATACAGTTTGTAAGCAATATAAGTCTCTGTGTTTACTTGGTTGGGTCTGAGCGGCTGTGGGACTGGCAGGTGAAAGAGATTTATCCTGACTGTGGGCCAGGCAGGAAAACTCAAGCAACAGGGAAGGGCTTATTTGGCTTACAGATCCTGGTCACTGTCCACTGATGGATGCCAAGGCAGGAGCCTGGAGGCTGGAACCGAAGCAGCACCTGCAGAGGGGTGCTGCTTGCCGGCTTGCTCCTCATGGCTTGGTCTACTTACCTTTTTATGCAACCCAGGACTACAGCGGGCTGGGCTCTTCCACATCAGTCATTAATCTCTTGCCTATGGGCCCACCTGATGGAGGCATTTTCCCAATTAAAGTTACCTCTTCCAAGATGACCTTAGCTTGTATCAAGTTGACAAACAAAACTAAGAATCACAGTAAGCATGGACCAGTGAAAGTCTTATGTAGATGTACACAAAGAGACAGTAATGTTTATAAAATGTTTGTTCTGTGGTATAGTTGGTAGACACAGTATACCCATCTATCAGGCGTGTCTCTGGGGGTGGAACAGAAGTAGCTGGAGAACTGCCAATTTCCTAAGTGGGTAACAGCAAGAAGAAACTTACATTTCAGTAGCAGACAGACAGCCTCATATGCATTCCTATCCAGGAGAGTCTGGAGAGAGAACAGTGGGAGATTGGTGTAGTTTGTGGATGTAGAAAGCAGGGGCAGTGTTGTGGTGGTATTGTGTTCCCCAAAATATTGTGTATGCTAATAAACTTATCTGGGGTCAGAGAACAGGACAGCCACAATATTAAACATAGAGGTTAGGCAGTGGTAGCATACGCCTTTAATCCTAGCATTCCAGAGACAGAAATCCCTCTGGATCTCTGTGAGTTCAAGGCCACATGGGAAACAGCCAGGCATGGTGACCCACACCTTTAATCCCAGAAAGCACGCCTTCAATCCCAGGGAGTGGTGGTAGAAAGCAGAAAGGTATATAAGGCGTGAGGACCAGAAACTAGAGGCATTTGGCCTGGAGAGGCCTTTGGCCTGGAGAAGCATTTGGCCTGGTTAAGCATTCAGGCTTCTAGCAGCAGCTCAGCTGAGGCCCATCCTGGATGAGGACTGAGAGGCCTCCAGTCTGAGGAAACAAGACCAGCTGAGGATCCGGCGAGGTGAGATAGCTGTGGCTTATTCTGTCTCTCTGACCTTCCAGTGTTCACCCCAATAACTGGCTCAGGTTTGATTTTATTAATAAGACTCTCTAAGATTCATGCTACACAGTGTGGCAGCGGGCAGGGGCTGAGGACACACAGAAGGTAAGTCTCCCAAAGCACAGACTGTAGTTCCAGTAGCGAAAAGATGGTACTTATAAAGGAATAAAACCCATAAGGGGAATTCACAGAGTGGAGAGTGGAGGGATAGAACATGCTCCAAAATAGTGTACAGATGCAGTGTGGCAGAGTAGAGGCTGAGATGGAAGGAAGGAGGGAGGGAAGGAAGGAAGGAGGAAAGGAAGGTAGGAAGGAAGAAAGGAAGGTAGGAAGGAAGACCCAGAAAACTAAACCCTGGCTTTAAGGCAGCACAGGTGCTGAAGACTAAGATGCCCACTGTCTCCCTGGCAGAGTTCCCTCTTGTTCCCAGCACTGGCTGTGGTACAGAGGTAGGAAACCATCTTGACTTCTGTCTGACTCTGTGGATTAGCAGTCAACATCCTCTCATTGTTTTGTGTCTGGGAATCACAGCAAGGCCTCACGTCTAATTCTGAAATGCAGGCTTGGAGAACTGGTTAGTATGAAGACCAAATGTTTATTTAACCAGGCAAATATGTGCTACATTTGTTCATGCTGCATTTGTTAACTATATAAAGATGTGTTGCATTTGTGTTAATTAAATAAAATTAACCTGGGCTCAGAGAGGTGGGGTTAGCAACTGGTTGACAGGAAGTAAGTAACAGGGAGGAGCTTAGTCTGTTTTTAGTTGGGGTATTGTGGAAGGGAGTGGCTTCCCGGGATGCCAGCAAAAAACACAAAGTCAGTTGCTACTCTTAACTCTCTGAGCTTGCAGGTTTTCACCCTAGCCTTTGAATCTCGAGTTTTATTAGAACGATAGAGATTTAGTTAGAACTACCTTTAGCGGCAGCAGCAGAGCCGTTGTTGGGGGGAACTTCCCCCCAGGCTATGGCCTGAGCAGTTGGCTGACAGTAATTGAAAGCACAGCCACACAAGGAAGGTAAAACAACAACCAATTCCTGGAAAGCAGCTGTGTCTGCAGAGAATGAGAGCGTCAGTGATGTGGAGAGGTTGGGATGTTACAGGTCCAGAGGCTATTTACCTTATCTCAGGCTCACTTTAGCCTCCTGAACAGCCATTCCTTGCCCAGGAGTATCGGGACTAATATCCTGTGATGAATAGATAAAAACCCTTTGAAGTGTATTACCTTAGTGGACCACTAACTTTTACCAACCCCAAAGCTAAGAATGTCATCAGCTAGTG
Organism: Peromyscus melanophrys; assembly: GCA_902168415.1. Classification (NCBI taxonomy): domain Eukaryota; kingdom Metazoa; phylum Chordata; class Mammalia; order Rodentia; family Cricetidae; genus Peromyscus; species Peromyscus melanophrys. The sequence continues at coordinate 35,105 of CABHPR010142883.1, forward strand.
TCTGAGGCTGACTGAAAAGCATCCTCAGATTCCCAAACAGTCTCTGATATTCTCACCAAAGTATTTTAACTTTGACATAATTATGACTTTCTTTGTTATGTAAAACTATAACATTTCATGAAACAGCTTTCAAAAATTCTAGGACATTGTATTTGGGGAGACCTAAATTTATGATCCCAGGCCATGGCCACTCATATATGCTCCATAATAAACCTATTATTCCTTGGAGGTAAGAGCAGTTTCTTTCAACGACGTTAGCTAATTGGTGGAAGATTGAGTCAGACACTCAGTTCCACGTGATGGGAAAGTAATGACATGTTAGAAGTGTAGGTCAGGTCCTTCAGGGGCATATATCAGGGAAGCTAATCAATCAGAGCTCCAGACACAGGAAGGAGTGGCGGCAAGCTATTAGGAGTGGGAGCTAAGTTTCAGAAAGCCAGAGCAAGTGAAAAGAGCCGCTACCTCACAGAGGATGAACTACTTATGCCGATAGATACATAAGAAAAGGCTCGATATCCTCAGCCGTCAGGAAAATGAAAATAAAAACCCCTCACTCCTAGTGGAAAGGATATCATTAGGAAAACGTTTCAAATGCCGGTGAGGATGCTGGGAAAAAAGCCAAAACACATTGCCGGTGGGAAAAGCCGTGCTGTCCGGTGAAAATCAACACGGACGTTCTCAGAGGCGAAAAGCAGAACGACCAAATGCTTGAGATCTACCGATCCTGGAAATACACCCAAAGGATCTAAGCCAGCACACCGCCTGCCCCCTGCCTGTCCGTGTCCACTGCCGCCCTATGCAGAGCCCCATTTATAATACCCATGATGTTAAATCAGCCCAGGCATTGTGGAACAAAGAAAAGCCCTCTTCCATCAAAGGGTTAAGTGACACAGAACTTCAGTTTTTCAGGGTAGTGGTGCAAGCCTTTAATCCCAGCACTCAGGATGAGGAGGCAGGTAGCTCTCCAGGTTCGAGGCCAACCTGGTCTACAGCGCGAGTTCCAGGAGAGCCAGGGCTACAGAGTGAGACTCTGTCTTAAAATAATAATAATAAAAAAGTGTAAAGAAGCTACTGGGTAGAAATTCAAATTCCTCCAGGGTTAGCATCTCGTGAAGTCAAGCTACGTGCTCAAATTTGCATTCTGCGTATCCTCTGTGGCTCTTTTAGACGAACTGGGTCTGAGTGGTCATCTCTGGTGAATTCTCTGTAAGAAGAGGGGTAATCAGTTTTCTCCAGTGACAAGTGCCTCCCCCACCAATAGGTCATCCAGTTCTAGACTCATATTTCTCATGATACCCACCATCAGGTGAATGTATATGTACGCACAATGATAGGAGTACTAGTCAGTCAGGAAGAAGACCAAAACTATGCCACTTGAAGAAAAATAAATGGAACTAGAATCACTGTGTTAAGTGAAATAATCTGGGATGAAAAAGACAAATGTCAATTGATCTCATTTATGAAACATAAAAGAAGACATAGAAATGGTCCTAGTCATTAGTAAATGGAACAGAGACCAGTGGGAATTAGTGGGAGAATAAGTGTGGGTCATATGAGGTAAGAAATCATATTTACCTTGTGTACATGTATGAAAACGTTATGGTGAAATGGGATATATGTAGTATATGCTGACTGCACTGGCTGGTTTTGTGTGAACTTGACACAAGCCAGAGTCATCAGAGAGGAAGGAGCCTCAGCTGAGGGAATGCCTCCATGAGATCCAGCTGTAAGGCATTTTCTCAATTAGTGATCAATGGGGGAGGTGGTGCCATCCCTGGGCTGGTGGTCCTGGGTTCTACAAGAAAGCAGACTAAGCAAGCCAGGGGAAACAAGCCAGTAAGCAGCATCCCTCCGTGGCCTCTGCATCAGCTCCTGCCTCTAGGATCCTGCCCTGTTTGAGTTCCTGTCCTGACTTCCTTCAGTGATGAACAGCAATGCTGAAGAGTAAGCAGAATAAACATTTTATTCCCCAACTTGCTTTTTGGTTGTGTTTTGTTGCAGCAATAGAAACCCTGACTGAGACACTGACTTAGATCCTCTGGATATGTTCCAGGCGATGGAGAAAAGAGAATTATGAGTTCATATGGCTGCAGAGTTAGAAACACCAGCTAGTGTCTAGCACTTTCTAATCCAGCTGCTGCTGATTCATAGGGGCAGAGCAGCCATGTGGGTTTCCCACTTCCTTCTGGAGCACCAACAAACTGTGGTATGTACCTATTAAAATGTTGTTTACCTAATGACAAAAAAACTGTGGAAATCTGTCTTTGGTGTGCTACTACAACCCAAGTTTGTTTAGTGTGGCTTGTCAATGATTTTAACGTTTTATTTGAAATATATTAAAAAATGATGTGTGTGTGTGAGGGGAGAGGGACAGAGGGAGGAAGAGACTGTAGATTTGTGCACAAGTTGCAGTGCCCACAGAAGCCAGAAGAGGGCATCAGATCCTCTGTAGCTGGAGTTACAGGCAGTTGCAAGTCATCTGATGTGGGCCCTGGAATTTGAACTTGGGTTCTCTGTGTGAGCACTACGAGTTCTTAATCGCTCTGCTCATTAACAGCCCTGTTAATGACTTTATTTATGAATACACCACAGCCTAGTTTACTGTGCCTGGCAAACTCCTTAGCATTCTTCTGCTTTATGTAGGTCAAGGAGGTAATTGGTATTTAATATCTGAAAAGCAAACAGATGTCTTAGATAGTGAAGGATGGTCCTGCAGCTCTTGGTTTGCAGCCTTGCTGTCCTGTGTCTGCATTTTATTCTCTTGATTCATCCTTGGGGTTCTAATCATCGTGAATCAGAAAGCCTAAAGAACCCGCAAGGAATAAATAAAATGCTGTCTCCCATGGCTGAGTGCCTCGGAGACAACACAAACGCTTTGTAAATGAAGGATTTGGCCTTACAGCCCGAGTAGCTTATTGCATTTGTGCTGATAACAGAAGAAGGATTGCCACCATTTGTTTCCGTTTTCCGGGCCCTGCAAGATAGTGAGCATGAGAAGAGCCAGTTCCTCGGGATCTGGCCGGGCATAGGTGTGAGGTAGAAATCATGGCCAGGTAGAATTCTGACGAAATCGACACTAACTGAAGAGCTTTACACCCAGTGGAAACTGTCCTTTACCCTTGACCTCTGTGTGACCTGTCCATTGGACAGACTGAAGCAGTCGTTATGAGACAGAATGTCTTAGACACTGCTCTTTATAAAGCGTTGGGATGGCAGGATTAAACAGAAAACAGACCTTTTGAGGCTAGACGAGTTCAAGTTCTAATCATGGCCAGGTCATCTCATAGAATGTAACTCAGGACATTTGATTTCTCTAACCCCCAATTCTTTTTTTTTTTTTTTGCATTTTTTTATTAAGAAACTTTCTACTCACCGTACATACCACCCACAGATCCCACCTCCTCCCTCCTCCCACCCCCTAATTCTTCACTCAGACTGAAGACGGTACCTGCCTGACTACTGTATGGCCAGCTGAGGGGCTTGTGCCTGCGCATGGGTAACACCTACCATCTGTGTGTTCCTGTCTTCTGGGTGGAACTTAATACATCAGAATGAACATGAGGCCAGGTCAATGTGCCAGAGGGATCTAGGAGGACCTGTGACTTGCTGGCTGCTGGCTGTGAGTCTCTGTTTGGATGCATGTCTGTGCTTCTGTGGTGGAGCACGGTGTGAGTGCATACCTGCATGTTTACTCCATTTCCCCAGCTATATTAGAAAGGCAGCAATAGTGCCATGTGCTTTTATTTTGTGCTCTGCATTTTTCTACATGGTGTCCTGGTTATGTAAATTGGAAATGGCCCACTAACCACTTACGTCTTGGGGTACAGAAAGAAAGATGGGCACAGGATTTACAAGGGACCGGTAAAGAACAGACGACCGACCCTGTAGAGTGCTCTAATGCCTCCGTCACTGTGCGGTGTAGTTAGCATTCTAGAAATATAGGGGCATGTTTTCAAGAGGCATTTCCTAAAATATATGTACTTTACAACTGCTATTTATGTGCCTGTGTTTAGAGTGTTCTGCCCGTCACAATTTGATGCAAGACTTCCTGTTTCTTTAAGACTTCCTGTTTCTTTTCAGGAGATAAGAGAATGGAAATAGAAAGTTGGGAAGATAGTTCCGTGGGTGTGCCAAGAGTGAGAGAAAAATGCACGTTGTTGAATCAGGAAAGGTAGCTCAGTGTCACAACATAGATACCTTCTTCCTACATTTTTTAGAAAATTTACTATTTTAACAATAACTGTTTATTTTGAGGTTTTAGTGTAGCAATGCAAATAAAATACAATAAAGAAAAAAAATCATGATAGATACCTGGTCCTTTAAACAGTTGAGCACTCCTTGGCTCCTTGAGATCATCTTTCAGATCTGGTGTCCATTTGTTTGCTTCTGACCTTCATCATGGGGCAGGCTTGGTACCACGGGTAAGAGCATTGATTTTTGGCATGGGACCAACTCAGTATCCATCCCGTGCTCTGCCACCCATTAACTGAGTCATCTTGCATGTGGGATGTAATTCTCAGGTCCTCACTTCTCATTTGAGAAATGTCATCTGTAGAGTGACAGTAGATCCCTCACAAGATTACTGTATCAAAAAGTGGCACCTGCCCATGACAAATGACCAGCAAGTTCGGTAATTATTGTGCTATGTTTACAACGGACACGTCGGTGTATTATTATTTATAGTAGGGCTGAAATGTGAAAGGCGGAGTGGACCTAGGCATGTGGGTGCAGAGGCCTGAAAAGAATGTGCTATAAGAACTGGTGTGTTTCTGTTTCCTTATTTGTTTGTCTCTTTGCACCCAGCTGAATCATGGATGCCCTTGGGAGACTGGGGATAGCACATAGAAGAGAAGCCTGCTCTTTAAACCTAAACATTCCTACTACGACACCCATCAAAACTCTCCCTGACAGCCTCCATTCCTCCTGACTTTAAATAAGTCATCATGAAAAGATTTGTTTGCTTTTGTTTTCTCAGTTCATTTGGGCGTTTTGATAAACCCTTCTTGAGCTTTGGAGGAATACACAGCCCTGGGTACTGGCCAGCAGGCTTGGGAAAGAGGAAGAAACACATAAAATGGGGCAGAGACTTGGGCCTGAACCTGCAGACCCACAGGGATGTGGTCTCCGTGTGATGTGAGAAGATCTCAGATTGGGGAGACTGCTGAGGGCAGGGAGGGGCTGCTGCCTTGCTGGTAGGCAGGATGTCTGCAGATGCTGTGTCCACCGTCGAGGTCAAGGTAAAGGATGCTTGCTAAAGATGGGCAGAGAGGCTTTATGTGAGCCTGGTACAACAGGGCAGAAGGAACTCTGTTCCATTGAAACACGGAGTCAGAGAAGTTTTAGGGCTAGAAAGCCGTTCACTGACTTGCATTGGCTTGCATTCCATACTCCATGGCTACCCTTCCTACTTTCCCATCAATGGATGATATGCACTTGTACTTTTGATAGTTGTTAGGTGATGCATTTATTTTGGTTACTTGTGACAGATGAACTGTACACTCTTTTACACATTTGGAGTCTGTTTTTCACTGCATACCCTTGGTGTGTCCTCTTTTTCAGGAGCTCTTGCTGTGTTCTGGATACTGTTCTGCTAACTCTCATCTATCAGCTTCCCCCCATGGTTTGTGTTTTTAAAACTCGAATTTCCCTCCTCCTTATTTAGACCATAAGAGGATTTTTGAAAGAAGAGTGTTGTTAGGGTCACCGTGGGTCTTCACTGAGCCCTGGCACACATTGGGAGGTCAAAGAACGACTTTGGAGTCAGTTCTTGCCTTTCCTCCTTTATGTAGGATTCGGGATTGAATTCAGTTGCCTTTGCACAACAAGCCTCTCTACCCACTGAGCCCTCTCTCCAGCCCCAGGGCAGGCTGTGCGTCATGCACTTCCATTAGCCGTCAAGTTTCACTCTTTATGTGCTAGGTCATTCATTTTCATGTGGTGTAAAACATGAATCCAACTATGACTATATTGAGTTTTCCTACCAGTAGTTTATTTTTAAAAGTCTGTTTTGTTGTGTGTTTTCCTTGTAAAGTAACAGGCAGGTCTGTGACCTCTTTCTGCTCTCTCCTGGGAATGTGAGTGTCTTTGCACTGGAGCTGCCTTGTTCTGCAGCCCTGTGAGTGGCCTTGGCATCTAGAAGGTGAGGCAGCTCTGTTTGATCTTAATTTTTAAATGTGAAGTATTCGGCTACGTTATGGGGGCTTCTCATTCTGAGTATATGAGGCTGAGGAATCCTTCAAAAACCTTCTGGAATGTTGATTGGGATAATATTGAATTAATGGGTTATTTTGGGGCCAAATTATCCTGCCACAAAAACCATAAACTAAAACAAAATTTCAGTGGCAAGAAAACAAAAGTTGAGGTAGTCATCAAAACCACTAAGTCCCTGCCGTGCCAGGTTTCAGGAAACTCCAAACATACATGCTGGCCTCTTCTCTTTATCATGACCTGTCTATCTTGCAGCTGTTGGCAAGACAGGCATACACAGTCTTCATAGTCAGTGTCTTCCCTGGGATATCTTCTGCACTGGAGTCTCATCCATGGATAGCTGTATCTTTCTGCTCCACAGTGCAGACTCCTCGGCTGCTCTACACACCTTGATGGGTGAGTCTGTTCTGCATTTAGGACCTGCAGGTTGATATATTGACACAGAAGAGGCCTGGAGCTGTTGGCTGGCGAGGGAGCAGCTCCTGCACTCACACAAAGTTTTTCCAGACACTCAGTGAGTCCCTTTGGTTTTGTATTTCTGTTTCAACATGGAGTACAGATTTTTAAAGTATGTCCTCATAATTCTCTGGATTTCTTTGATATCTGTTGTTATGTCTCCCTTTTCAGACCCTGGTGTTCTTCACACACACATACACACACACACACACACACACACACACACACACACACACACACACACACACACACACACACACAGTATCTTGCCCTTCTAGTCTATTTTTCTTCTCATTTTTAGCTTCTAATTTTTGAAAAAACAAGACAAAACAAAACAAAAACCAATCGTTCTGGACGTTTTTCTCTTCTTTTGTAAGTAAACAGGTTTGGGTTTGGATGATGCTTTCTAGTCTTATCTGTATCATTGACTCTGCCCTTGTGTCTTTAGGCTGTTCCCCCCACTTAGGTTTCCTTTCATTAAATGATCTCTTCGAAGCTTTCTCTTTTCGTCCTTGTGTTTAAAAAGCTGCAACTACTCTTCGGGTCAGGCTTTTGGTACAGTTGCCAAGAATTCGTTGCTCACCTCAAGGTCAGAAGATATTTGCCAGTGTTTCCTTCTAGAGTCTTCATGGATTAATCTCTTCCATTTAGCTCTATGGACTATTTGTGTTAACTGTTGGGTGTAGTGTGTGGTGAAGGTCTAAGATCTTTCTTGCCACTGTTTTGCATATTTGTATCTGATTACCCCAGCCCCGATTGTTGAGAGGACTCTTTTCCATCTCTATTAATTATCTTGGCACCTTTGTCAAAATTAAGCTGATTGTTACATAAGAGTTTATTTCTGGACCCTTAATTCTATTCCACTGATTTATATGCCTATCCTGTGCCAATGCCACTCTCTTGATTAATGCAGTTTTATAGTGAACACTGAAATCAGAAAGTGTAAGTCCTCTGACTTTATTCTGGGTCAAAATTGCTTTTTGCTACTCCCTTTTATTTTTATAAGAACTTGAGTACTAGTTTGCAGATTGCCCCCCCCCCACAAATTTATTCTGGCATTTCAGTATGGTTTAGGGTTAATTTACTTATTAGTATAGGGACAATACCATCCCGACAATATTAGATATTTTAATCTTTGAACATGAAGTGCCTTCATTTATTTATGTTATTTTAATTTCTCTCAGGAATTTTAAAATAGCTTCAGAATAATATTTTGTTTATTTTGCTAACTTTATTTCATTTTTGGGTGCTTTGTGAATGGAGTCTTTTTTTTCAAATTTCATTTTCAAATTGTTTGTTACTAAAACATATAATTTGTGTGCTGATTGTGGGCTCCATGACTTTTATAGACTTACTCCCACAGGACACCTGATATCACAACATAGTTTTACTTTGTTTCCAAGCTGGATGATTCTTCTGTCTAGTCCCCTTTTGTTTTCCACTCTCCCTTTCTCCCTGTCCTGCTTCTCCTCATCCTTAGTTTTGTGAGTCTCTGATTGCGTTGACTAGGGCCATTCACTTCAATATTGAACAGACATTTCTGGTCTTCCCACAGAGAGGGAACGAAACATTTGCTGTTTTGTTATCATGTTACTGGATTTTTATAGACGTCCTTGGTCAGGTTGAGGGCATTCCCTTCTGTTTCTTTTTGTTGTTGTTTTGAGATGTAGTGTTGCCATGTAACTCAGACTTGCCTGGAACTTGCTATGTAGACCAGGCTACCTCAAATTTGAACTGATCATTCCACCTCTGTCTTCCAAATGCTGGGATTACAGATGTGTCACACCATGTCTGGTTTTCTATTTCCTATTCGATAATTTCTTTTTCTTAAAAATAATGAATGAAGCTGGGCAGCAGTGGCACACGCCTTTAATCCCAACACTGGGGAGACAGAGGCAGGTGGATCTCTGTGAGTTTGAGGCCAGCCTGGGCTACAGATCGAGCTCCAGGACAGGCTCCAAAGCTACACAGAGAAACCTTGTATGGAAAAAACAAAAAACAGAAAAACAAAAACAAAAAATCACGAATGAATTTGAGATTCTGTCAAATGCTGTTTTTGTATCTCTCAAGGTAATTTTTCTTTGGAATATTATTATATCAATGTAATCTATTAAAGTATTTGATTTTTTTGGATGTTAAACCAACCTTGCATTTGGGGGAAAGTAGAACTTGATCACATTTTATAATCATTTAAAGATATATCTGAGTTTTGGTTGCCAGCACTTTGCTCCAGGGGTATCACGTTTTCTAGGGCTTCAGCAATGGAGTTGTAGGTGCCAGGTAGCTAGAGGAGCATGAAGGTCAGGAGTCTAAAATCACTGTGTCAGCAAGGCTGTGCTCCCATTGACAGCTCTCAGGATGGCTCCCCCCACCTTTTCTGGCAGTTCCCAGCAGCCCGTGGCCTCTCTGTGGATCTGCCACTCCAGCCTCTGCCTGTGTTTCCATGTATGTTCTCTCCGTTTGGGTCCAGATTAACCCCCTTCTTATAAGGACATCAGTTGTTCTGTGTTTGTTTGTTTTGTTTTGTTTTATCACAGCCTGCAAGAAAACAAAGCATGATCTTCCTGTATGAGTTTCTCCCAGCTGCTGTGACAAAGAGCTCCCTGGCTGAGGAGGTTAGAACAACAGAAATTTGTTCTGTCACAGTTCTGAAGATCAGAAATCCAAGGTTCTGGTATGCAAAAGATGGACTCCCTGGGAGGCTGTTAAGAAGACATGGCTCCAGGCCTCCCTTCAGCTCCGGATGGTTGCTAACAATCTTTGGCATTCCTTGGGGTGTAAAAGCATACTTCGTTCTCTGCTGTCATCTTCAGTTGGTAATCTCTGTGTCTGCATCCAATGTTCCCCTTTTCTTAAAGACATGGCCATGTTGAATTAGAGTCTGCCCTATTCTAATGTGGTTTCACTGTAACCTGATGACCTATGAAGACTCCATTTCTTTTTCTCCCCTCCCTTCCCCCTTCCCCTCCTCCTTCCCTTCGGTCTTACCTCCTTTCCTTTTTAGTGTTGGGGATTGGATTTAGGGTCTGAGCATGCTAAAGAAGCACTCTACCAGTGAGCTATATTCCTAGTGCCAAAGACCCTATTTCTTTTTCTTTTTTAATAAGCCAAACTGTACCCAGCTTTTTAAAAGATACTTTCCATAAACAATCATGGTTTTTCAGGCAGGACATGGGCAGACAATCATTAACAGTATACAAGAACTTCCAAACTCCCTTCTTGTATAGACTACCAAAATCAGAAAGCCACTATAAAACCCGATGAGTCTTCATTCGATGCTTTGAAAAGGGGGAGAGCTTAGAGTGAGGGCTGACAGTTCACATTGAGGATGTTGTTTAACAACTTTTCACAAGCTGACCCTGACTTTCTGGAAACGAAATGAACACGGCAGGATCATCATGAAGATCCACAATCTTTTATAAAAGGAACCGCTGCTCTTTTGAGGATTCTCAACGATACCACTGCAAAGTCCAGATTGCCTGATAGACTGGCAAAACCAATTTTGGGGGTTGGGTTCCAACAGTTCTCTGGTTTTAAAGGAGTTACGTCTATGTTGTTGGTGCAGGGGAGGAGGGTATGAAAATGAATTCAGAGTTTCTCCACACACAAGGCATTTTGTGCCATGGTGGCCACGTATGTCAACACCAGGATGTCTCTCCTGATGTCCAAGAGGAGTCTTTGAAAATTATCATGGAAAGATGTTTTCTCACATCAGCCATCATCAGTCCAGCTTGGGAGATATTTTGTTAGTGACACAGGTTCCTTCCCCCCAAAAACAACGAAGTGTTCTGTGTGCTAACAACATAGCTTAAAAAAAAAGTAAAACAAAATTCTGCATTTCTATAAAACTTGGTTAAAAAATAGTATTTCAAAGTGTGCAGTCACCAGAAGTACACAATTATCAAAAATGCACACGTTTCACTTGGCATCTCCAGCACCGTCGGCTTTCTCTGCCTGGTCTGTTTTGGCGCCTCCATTTTCTGCAGGATTATTCGCATCCTTCCCGGCATCGGCCTTCCCCTTCTTCCCCTTGGGGACCTTATCCCCCTTCTTTGCAGGGGCTTTTTTAGGCTTAGACTCTGGCTTTGGAGGAGCAGGTTTAGCAGACAACCTTGCAGATCTTCTCTGTGGCTTGTTCTTCACCTTGGCCTTATCTCCTTTAGTATCCTGTTCAGTCTTTCTTTTGGTCATGGTGGCAGCGGGGGACGTCGGCACTGAAAGCGGGGATGCAGCAGTATGGTGCACGGGTTTGGTCTGTCCAAGGGTCGTTCTCACTGCTTCTTCCCAAAGACCCTATTTCTAAAGAAGGTTTTGGGAGTTAAGAATTGAACATATTTTGTTGATTGTATTAGTTAGCTTTGCTTTGCTGTGGCAACAATACTTGCAAGGAGCAGCTTCAGGCTTACAGTTGTGGTCTATCATGGTGGAAAGGCACAGCTGAGCAGCTGAGTTCATTGGCATGATGCAGTGGGGGAGGTTGACCAGAAGGCAGAGAATAAATCTGGAACTAGAGGCCAGGTAGAACTTCCAAAGGCCCACCCCTAGTGTTCTACTTTGTCAGTCAAGTCCCGCATCCTAAAGGTTCCACAATCTCCTGAAATATCCCTAGCAAGAGAAGTAGTGCTCAGAACATGAGCCCTTAGCAACACTTCAGATTACAACCTTAACAGGGGGTGGATGTAATTCAGTCCAAAAGTCCTAGTGTTACTGGTTTTCAATTGTGTGGTGATGAGAGGATCCTGCTGGTGTCCTGTCCACCTGCCTTCCTACTCACCTGTGACTTGAGTTTCATCTACTCCCTGTACTGCAGACTTCCATCTCTTCGAGAGTTTCAATAAAATGTATCTAACTAAACTAAAAACCAAACTAAAATTTGTCTAATTATTAAGTAATTTATGTCTTAAAGACTAGTTACAGTATAGAGATAACTCATCAATTTCTGCTTTACAAAGACAGCTCATAAGAGTTTGTGCCTTCAAATAAGAGAGTGGGGTACGGGGATTGGGGATTTAGCTCAGTGGCAGAGCACTTGCTTAGCAAGCTCAAGGCCCTGGGTTTGGTCCTCAGCTCCAGAAAAAAAAAAAGACAAAATAACAAGAGAGTGGGGTACACTACTGATATACTCTTGCAAAAAATATTCAGGGCTACACATTTCAATGGTGCCACCCACCTAGAACTATGAGTATGTTAGAGACAGAAGGTAACAGACATAGAATGTACCACCCACCACCAACACCTGACTCTGGTGTCACCAATATTCTTTTGCTGGAAAGAGCCTTTGCCAGAACCACTTCACGACACAGAGGAGGACCTTCATATCTGCAGCCAAGGGCTCAGAACCAGAGCTTTCAGATCCTTAGCTCACTGTAGCTGTGTTTTCCTCAGTCAGATGCTATCATTCTAACAGCTAAACCACTGATGAGGGGGATGAGGGATGGAGAAAACAAAACCTTATGGGACATAGGAAGCCTGGCAGAATGGGATGACCAGGTGGAGTGTGGGACATGTAGTCCTTAGCGTCCAAACAGTCTTCATTTTCAGCGTCTAGGCCTTGCTCTTTCGTCTCTGTGGTGTCTGGCATCAGACCATGGGAGGACCCAGCACTTAATACTGACTGACCTCTTGTCAGGAATGTAAAAATCATTCCTGTAGAATTCTACAGACATTTTCTTAACTATTTTTTAAATCATAAAAAGGCCCAAACTTATAGAAATGTTGAAGGAATTTCATACCGAACCCTGACATGCCTATCAGAATTATGTAATTCATTATTGGTTCTCTCTCTCTCTCTCTTTTAAGTTAACCTTTATTTTTAGTTTATAAATGTGGGTCTTTTGACCGCATCTATGTCTGTACACCATATGGGGCAGTGCCTGTGGAGGCCAGAAGAGCGCATGGGATCCCCTGGGGGCTGATATTACAGAAACTTTGGAGAGACCATGTGTGTTCTAGGAATCAAACTCAGGTTCTCTGGAAGGGCAACCAGTTCCCTTAACCACTGAGCCATCTGGCCATTCACGGCAAGATCTCTTTTGATCTTAATATAGTTCCCAGTGACGTTTTACAGACGTGGTGCCAATGGCCTGATTTGATTTGACAACAGTGTCAGCAGTTCTTCTTTGAGTTTGCCTGAACCTCTAGATTTATAGCAATAACATGCCTCTTGGTGCTCATATCTGAACGTCACTCAGCCACATTATCCTGTCTGGGTAGCATTCCTGGCCTTTGGCGGTCTCTGTGCTCCCAATGCTACTCTTTAAACAACCCCCTTGATGTTGTTTTTAATGGCCAGTGCCATCGTGTTAGTTGTGGGCTCTCCCCAGCTTACAGCGCAGTCTTTACTTGTCAGAATCGGTTGTGCAGTGGTGTCAGCATCGTGAGTCCATGGCCGGTGTGCCGGGAGCCCTTCCAGCCCTGGGCTTCTGCAGAAGAGCAGGAAGCACTGACTCTCTGGCGAGGTGATTACTGGGGGTCAGTTAAGACCGTTTCCGGCACAGGTGACAAGGGCAGTTCAGATGGTGCTGAGTCCTATTTGAGGTCTTCTGTTTGTCGTTTGAGACGGAGTCTCACCCTGTAGCCTAGGCTGACCTAGAACTCAGTAGGTCACTCAGGTGAGCTTTGAATTCATTGAAGTCGTCTTGCCTCAGCCTCTCAAGTGCTGGTATTATAGGAGAGAGCAGCTGTGCCAGGCTCCTAAATCCTGCTACTCACAGGGAAGACTCTGCTGGTGATTTAAAGCAAGCCATTCATTCTGACATCAGAAACCACTATCATCATTCAGATACTCCCAATTGTCAACATAATACACACTTCTGGTTTGTTCCATTATTATTTCTGATTGCTTGTCCTGGTCTCTGTCTGGTCTTATACCTCTGCTACCAGTAGCCAGAATCCTGTAGATGCTGCCCACAGAGGCTGTAACTGGTGCCAATCCAGCTCGTTCTCCATGAGTTCCCACAGAGTAGAGAGCCTTCCCTTGTCAGATGGTAGGGAATGTTCTAATTTCATATCTAGCTGAACCTCCGACTTTCCCCATTTCTACTTCCTGTGCATGCTTAGAGCAGCCCCCTGTGGAAAGCTCGCCTCGTTTTGCTGCTTATCCAGCTCTTTTGCCTCCAACACGCTGACTGTCCTCCAAGGGACCACAACCACTGTCGCTGTCCTCAGGTATAAGGTGCCCTCTCTGTCTGTGCCCATAGATCGTCTCACTTCTCTAGTGCCTCTGTGTGGCCTGCCTGTGTCAGTGGTAATTAGTGAGACTAATGTGCCTCTGCATTCCATCATAAGCTTCCTGTGAGAAGGGTCTGAATTTTGCTTTGTCCTGGACACTTTAATGACTCCTGTATGTAGTCAGTGCCTCAGAACGTTTGTTAGTCAGAATTAGGAGCTAAGGAAGTCATGAAGCATTCATGACTTTTTAGATCATAGATCCATACTAAAACAACTCAAACCTTTAAGTGTAGAAAAACGTATTTCTAGAGTATTTTCAGAAATGCTATTGATCAGGGACGCAGGCATGGTTCAGTGGTTAAGAGAGAGTACTGTTCTCACTTAAGACCTGAGTTCATTTCCCAGCACCCAGGTTAGTTGGCTCACAACTGTCATAACTCAAGCTCCAGGGGATCTGACATCTGACATCCTCTTCTGGAATCCTCTATACTACACTTCATGTGCACAATCCCTCACACATGTGCTGTGGGATGTCTTTCTGTATGTTGTGAATATGTGAGGCTCCCATTGGATAATAAATAAAGCTGTTTTGGTCTATGGCAAGAATAGTTACAGCCAGACAGGAAATCCAAGCAGAGATACAGAGGGAAGAAGGGCGAAGTTGAAGAGATGCCAGCCTGCCATAGAAGGAGCAACAGGATGCCAGCAGACCAGTAACGCCACAGCCACATGGCAACATACGGTTTTATAGAAATGAGTTAATTTAAGATGAAAGAGCTAGCTAGCAAGAAGCTGAAGCCACAGGCCATACAGTTTGTAATTAATATAAGCCTCTGAATAATTATTTTATAAGTGGCTGTAGGATTGTGGGTGGGAGAGATTTGTTCGGACTGCTGGGCAAGGCAGGACTGGAGAAAATTCTGTCTACACACATGCATAAACATAATTCAAATAAAAAATATCAACAAAGGAAGAGTGCTGATTAGTGACATGTTAGCTGGGTTCATGTTTGATTTCCTTTACTACAATGTGAAGTTCAGTTGTACAGCTGCCATCAGGTTGGCCATAAAGAGAAGTGTGTATAATCTACACATTCTATACTATATCTGAATGACATCTCTGGGAAAAGGAAGCAACTGTATTCTTGCTGTAACTTAGAAGATACTAGTTTTATATGTGATTTAAGACCGTTCACATTTAATTTTACATGAATTGTGGCATGTCCTCTCATGTAGTGGAAAAATCTCATCAAGAAGCTACAAGTGCATAAGATCTCGAGTTCCTATCTCTTTCATAAGCTAAAGACTAAAGAGCTGTTCAAAACGTATGCTGCAGATAGTGGTCCTCACTCTTATATCTTATCTACACCCTAAGACTTAACCAGCTTCCTATGCTCAAACTTGGCCAGATGCTTAAACCCTGTGTTACTGAGAGCCTTGGGTCTCTGTTGCTTGAATAGCCATGGTTATAATGTAGGAGAACCACCAGTCGTGTTTAGAATCTTTAGTAGAAGAAAACTTTAAAATTACTGCTATACTTCTTGTTAGAAAATAGCTCATAATTATAACCAACACACAGTTTTACTAAGAATGAGCAAAATCATCACTCTTCATCAGAAGCAATTACCCTTTCTTTCTTCTTCTTTTTTTTTTTTTTTTTTTTTTTTTTTTTTTTTTTTTTTTTTTTTTTTGGTTTTTTGAGACAGAGTTTCCCTGTGTAGTTTTGGTGCCTCTCCTGGATCTCACTTTGTAGACCACGGTGGCCTCGAACTCACAGAGATCCGCCTGGCTCTGCCTCCCGAGTGCTGGGATTAAAGGCGTGCGCCACCACTGCCCAGCTTTCCTCTTACTTTCTAAACATTTCTGTGATGGTTTATTATCAGATTCCACAAGGACTGATAGATGTGTTCGCCCAAGACTTAGGATTAATATGACATTGGTGGGAGATACAGAACATGAAGACCTTCGGCTTTCTTTGTTCTTTACTTGCTGAGACATTTGTTTAACTCATCTATTCAGCAAACATTTACTGACCATCCTTTTGTACTGGACTGTGGGGAAAACATAGTTGAACAAACCAGTGTTTCCTCCTGAATACTAATCTAGATGGAAAGATGGGGCTTAATTCTGAAAAACAATAACCTGAGGCAGAGACACAAGAATACCATAAGGAGGGACTGGAGTGATGGCTCAGTGGTTAAGAGCACCATCTGCTCTACCAAAGGACCCAGGTTCAATTCCCAGCACCCACATGGCAGCTAACAACTGTCTGTAACTCTAAGATCTGACACTCTCCACTCTCACACAGACATACGTGCATATACCAATGCACATAAAAAAATAAAGATAAATTGTTTAAAAAAAAGAATACCATAAGGAGTCTTGGGAGACATGATATCAGAAATAACATGTTCTTCAAGCCAGGAAAGAGAAGCTCATGTTTACTGAGTGATAACATTGACCAAAGACTCAGTACCCATGCCAACCCAGTCTTGGGAGGTAGACCCTATGGTGATGGGCTCATATTAAGATTATGTAACTGGAAATCCAAGGAAGGAACAATTACTTGAGAATAAATTGTTGGAGCAAAGGGAAGTATTTACTTGAAAAAGTAGAAAACTAAAGAGTAGGAAGTCTGTCACCATCAAGGACCTAAGGGAGCAAGTATAAGGCTGATACCCAGAACTGTGGGAGGCACAGCAGATAGGCTTCGCAAAGACAATTGTAAATATGGGGGCTTGCTGTTCTGACACATGGGCTACTGTATTCTGTGTGCCACTGGATATTGTGGGTCCTGTGAATCTAAAAAGAAGGTACTGTTGAGAAAGCTGCATGACTAATGTCTTATTGGATCCTTTCCCCATTTGTAGTTACTAGTGTAGTTAATTATTAGGGTAACCAAGCTATCTTTTCTTGGGAAAACAGAAGATGGCAAAGCCTACCTTTCCCAGAGGACCAAGAGAGACAGAGATAAAGACCTTTCCCTTGGAGGACAGAGGGAGGTAACTGAAAGGCAGTTGTCAGGGACAAGCTAGTGAAACGAAACCTTACAGAACAGTTTCAACCAGTTAGGTGGCTTTGATCTGAGCATCATCTACAGCAAAGCAGAGGGAAGCCAGCAGCATCCTCCTTAGCTTTGCAACCCCCAAAAGCAATGACGTTTATTTTATTTATTTTTAAAGAGTTATTTATTATTATTTATTTATGTATACAGTATTCTGCCTGCATATATGCCTGCAGACCAGAAGAGGGCACCAGATCTCATTACAGATGGTTGCAAGCCACCATGTGGGTGCTGGGAATTGAACTCATGACCTCTGGAAGAGCAGCCAGTGCTCTTAACTGCTGAGCCATCTGCCCAGTCCCTAGCAATGACTTTTAAATCATCCAAGATCAAGTGGAGCCATGCTGTGGGATGGCCTGTATGTCAAACATGTTGCTTATTGGTCAATGAATAAAACACTGATTGGCCAGTGGTCAGGCAGGAAGAAGTATAGGCGGGACAAGGAGGAGAGAATTCTGGGAAGTGGAAGGCTGAGGAGACACTGCCAGCCGCCACCATGACAAACAGCATGTGAAGATGCCGGTAAGCCACAAGCCATGTGGCAAGGTATAGATTTATAGAAATGGATTAATTTAAGATATAAGGACAGTTAGCAAGAAGCTTGCCACGGCCATACAGTTTGTAAGCAATATAAGTCTCTGTGTTTACTTGGTTGGGTCTGAGCGGCTGTGGGACTGGCAGGTGACAGAGATTTGTCCTGACTGTGGGCCAGGCAGGAAAACTCTAGCTACAGAGCCAGAGTGTTGATTTAGGGGGAAACTGAATTTAGGGAGTGGAATCTGAAAAGGAATTGGGTGGTGTAGGGAGTGAATGGGTAGATGTGCTGGAGATGGAGATGGAAGGGGTCTGGCCAATTTCTGTAGGGCCATCAGCAACAGCAAGTTATTTGGGCATCACTTTATGCAAAATGGGAACCCAACTCAATTTTTTAAGTAAGAGAATAATATGATCAAATTTACATTTTAGGAAAATTAATTTGAATGAATTCTGAGTTTGCTTAAAGCCCCGTCTTGAGGTAGATAAACTAAAAGGGAGCTCAGAGGATACCTGAAAAGCACAGAACAGCCAAGGGTTATAATCCAGTGGGAGAGCATTTGCCTAGGATCTCAAGGACCCAAGTTTCATGCCAAGCACTGGAAACAAAACAACAGAAGAGGAGGTTTTACCACTGGAAGAATGGTGCAGCCCCCGCCTTCCGGTACCCAGCCTTCAAGAGTATTCATTTATTTGTTTACGGGATTACCTGTTTGAAGTCTCACCCCACCCATTAGAATGGAAGCTCAGAGACCTCACCTAAATGGTTCATCCTCAATACAAGAACAGCACCTCACAAGCCAGAAACTTCTAGATTTTGGTTCCGTAACTGGGTATATCAACTGCACTCTAGGGTAGGCTCCATGCTCAGGGCAACACAAAAATCAACTCCATGTTGTTGTTTGTGGGCTTTCTGGTTTGTTTTGGCAATATTTGTCTTGTTAGCTTCTTTTTCTTTTTTGTTTTGATTTTCATTTTTCTGTTTTATTTTTGAGATAGATAGATGATAGATAGATAGATAGATAGATAGATAGATAGATAGATAGATAGATAGATCATAAAGTTAGGTGGGTAGGGAGGTGGGGCAGATCTGGGAGAAGGAGGAGGAGGGGAAAACATAATCAAAATACGTTGTATAATTTTCTAAACAGAAAATTCAATAAGAACATTGATACTTTATTTAAAAACATAAGAAAGGAGAGATTAGAAATACTCAGATCCTAGTTTGCATAGATTTTCACCAGTGAAAATGGGTTTGGGAACTGGGATGGAGAAACAGATAATCCTTATAGGGATTTCAAGATATTATGCTGCCTTGTTATTCCTCCCAACAGTCACCAAGGCAATCTGAAAGGCAGTCCTTTCTTCAGAGCGCTCACTCTGTGCTACATATGCCGGGGGTTGTGTTTGTAAAAAAAAAAAGCATTTGCTTGTGATAGAACTCTCACCCAACAACTGATGGAAGCAGATGCAGAGATCCAGGGCCAGGCCCCAGGTGGAGCTCCAGGAGTCCAATCAGCGAGAGAGCAGAGGAATTGTATGAGCAAGAGATACCAAGACCATGATTGGAAAAAGTACAGGGACAAATAGCCAAACTAGTGGAAACACATGAACTATGAACCAATAGCTGAGGAGCCCCCAACTGGATCAGGCCCTCTGGATAAGTGAGACAGTTGATTAGCTTGAACTGTTTGGGAGGCATCCAGGCAGTGGGACTGGGACCTGTCCTCAGTGCATGAGCTGGCTTTTTGGAGCCTGGGGCCTATGCTGGGACACTGCACTGAATCTACCAGGCTGAGCTGAATCCCCAGGGGAGTCCTTGCCCTGGAGAAGGTGGAGTGGGGGGAGAGGGGGGAGGACAGGGGAATCCGTGGCTGATATGTAAAATTAAATTAATTATAAAATTTAAAAAAAGAAAGATAACTAGAACATTGGGTCACATGCCACTCTGGCACACTGCTGGTCAGCTGACCTCTTAGTTTACCATGCTGGAGTGTTGGTTGTAAAGAAGGGATATGTCCTCATCAGCCATGCCAGTGTCTGTTTTACAAGACTGCTACTTATCTGGTTAGTGACTGACTTCCCACCCATTCATCATGTTCATATGACCCCTGGGAACACAGCAGGTGTGACTTTTCTTCCCACCTCCTTCTGGGTTCTCAAGGAGCCATGGTAGTTTACAGGATCAGTGCATACTGCTTAAATGGAAGGACCACGTAGCTCTTCTGTACCACCCCAAGATCTGCAATCAAGTCACTTTCAAGGCTGTGTCTAGGGTAGATTTTCAAGGACCATCTGAAAGGAGCATTTAGTCATCTTAATAACACAAATTAATCATCAGTCTGGCCTGCTGGACAATGTCGCAATCAAAACAACAGATCCTGAAATGTTCTGGGCAGAAGGAAAACGCACAGGCACAGCTTCACTCAGAACTGCTGCAGCTGCGTCCAAGAAACTTCCAATCAAAAGCATTCTCACCAGAGAGTCTAAAACTTTCTGGTCTTTAAAAGTGTTTTTGTCACAAAAGGGATGTCAGCCATGTAATTTCAGACTTTAACAAGAAGCCGAATTGCAGTAATTATGGACATTTTGTGAGCAGCTCACATCCACCCAATGATACAGTTGAAGATGTATCTGACCCAATTGAATTCTGCCTTCGTTATCAATTTCTGAAGAATATAGTTGTTATTAATAAGACATTAAGAGGATATCATTTCCTTTGATGGTGATTTGATCTCCCAGTGAAAATGAGTTATTAGAACAATTAGAAAATGCACTGGAGTTGGCTGTCTAGGCATGAGATTCAGTGTTTTCTCTGACACGTTCATCCTTTGGAAAATGTGCATCTTCCTGTTTTTCTCTCCAATCTGTTTTAAATTATATGGGAGTGAAAACTGCCCCTTTATCTTTTAAGAAAGTTTTTGTAGGAGTTTGCTTTGGGGAATGACTGTGCAACTTTAAAATGCAGCACTGTCCTTTTGGCTAACCCGACTCTAGCACTTAGCGAAAGCAGAAGAGAAATCATCAGTGTATTGTACCAGGCCCAGTGTCCAAAGTAGCCTAGTCCTGCAGCAGCCTGGGCACAGGTGTTGCACTTTCACCATAACTATGAGGCAGGTGAAGCCCCTGGGTAGTCCTGGCTTTTGAGTTGCAGCTGATGGTGAGGGTTGAGAGAAGCTTCCTTCAGAGGAGTCACTGTAGAGGCTCCTGGCAGGGTTCAAGCACTGCGTCCTCATGTGAGCATGTGAAGGAAAGCCACTTATCTTGAGTGTGGGAACCAACGGATGCTGTCTGCATGCTCCTGGACCATCATGAGGGGCATTTACAATGTGCCACTTGATCCTGCCTTATGCAACCTGCACTCTCTAAGAAAGTTGGTGCCTGAATTGGAAGAGTTCACAAGGAGAGCACAGGGTAAATCTAGAATATCTCAGGGAAATTCAGCTGGGCTGATTGCCTTGTGAGATGGCCAGCTGTGGTCCTGTGTTAGCCAACAAGTAAGGCAGCTTTCAGAGGAGCAAAGGCCTTTATTAACACACCTTCAAATAACTTTTCCCGTTTCTTAGCCAAAATATGTTGGAAAAAGCCAAGCATGGCAGCTCATCTTTACCACACTAACTGGACATGCCCAGAGTGTTCTTGTGTCCACCATCTTAACCTTTCAAATGTGCTCCATGAGGTTCTTGTCAAGTTCCATTTCTGTTGCTGTGACAAATTCCCCGACATGAAACAACTTAGGGAAGGGTTTTCTTGGCTCACAAGTCTAGGTTTTATCGTCCATCATTGTGGAGAAGTCAAGGCAGGAGCTTGAAGCAGCTAGTCACATCACAAGACCCAGGAGCAGAGGGAGAACACACACATTCTTCCCTCTAGCCCATTTTATCTGCTCTTACACATTCAAAACCCACACCAGCAAGAGTGCTGCGTACTTTCAGAATATCATCAAGACAATCCCTCACACGCATGCCCACAGGCTAACCTGGGCTTAACAATACTTCCTTGAGACTCTCTGGGTTTTTCTTGATTATGTCAGTCACATTGGCAGTCAAACAATCACAGCTGAATTGAGCATGCCTCAAATGTATCTACCATTTTCCCTTATGTTCTTAGACTGAGCATGCTCAGGGATGTGCTCCCTCACTGAGCATGCGCCTGCCCCTAAATTACCTTCTTCCACGACAGTTTCTAAACTCTCTAAAATGTCTGTGTTTTCTTTGTCCAGGGAGAGCATTGGGAAGTAACTTCTGTGTTTTATGTGCACACTGCAGTCGATTCTTTCCCCCTTTCTTGGCTGTACTTGTTTTGGCTTTGTCTGCCAAGATGTGAACCCACTGTGTGTGGTTATATAAGGTCGGCACAGAAGTGTCTAGACTGGTTAACAACATATATACACACCCAGAAGGGAATGGAAAAACCTTCTCATTCACCAAAAAGCTCATTGTTATGAATAATGTTTTTCCACCATGGTTATTAATCCAGTGATTATGTCCAGGGCCCTTTGCCCAGCCAGGCTTAGTCAAGCTGAGGCACTTTCTCCACAGGATGGAACCACCTCCGCTCACTAGAGAGATGAGGCCAAGGTTCATATCATTCTGCCTGATTTTCAGTCTCACAGACACTGGGCTTCTCAACTCTGAGTCACTGGTCTAAAGAAGGTGGTTTTGGCGTATCAATGCCTCCGACTTTTCTGAGAACTGACTTTCTAGGCATTTTCTTTGCTGAAGTGATGAATGCCAAAATGACTCACCTGAAAGACTTGAGTCTCAAAGTGAAGAGGAAGGGAAGTGTGCACAGACGATGTGGTAAACTGTGTGGAAAAGAGAAAGGGAAACCTCACACAAGATCAGTGCTGAGGGAAGACATCCCTCTGAGCAGAGGTCCAGAGGGATGCTCAGAAGAGCTAGCCTGCCTTGAGCAGCAGCCGCACAGTGGCCCTCCAATCTAGAGTCTGCAAGCAATTTAGAGATGAGAGCTGCTAAACAGGAATGCAAAGTGAGCAGATTTGTGTGAGAAAAGGTCAACAGCAGTGGACAAGGTGAGGAGAAGGAGAAAGAAGAGAAGCCAGTTGGCAGACTATTGCCAGTATTACACACACACACACACACACACACACACACACACACACGCACACACACACACACACACGGAGTTTATTCTTTCATATATGACATCCTGACCACAGTTTCCCTTCCCTTCACTCTGCCCAGCTGTCCCCACTCCCCTAACCTCCTCCCCTTTTGGAACTTCCCCTCTCTCCCAGATCCACTTCTCTGTTTTCCGTCAGAAAATAACAGGCCTCTCAAGGATATCAACTGAACATAAAATAACAAATTAGAGTACTAGGCTGGGCTAGGCAACCCAGTTGGAGGAAAAGGGGCCCAAGAGCAGGCAAAAGAGGCAAAGACAGATCCCCCTCCAACGAGTAGGAATCTCAGAGGAACACCAAGCTATACAACTATAACATAAATGCAGAGGACCTAGGTCAGACTCGTACAGGCTCCCTGATAGTCAGTCAGTTCAGTCTCTGTCAGCCCCTATGAGCCCAGGTTAGTTGGTTCTGTGGGTCATGTTCTCATGGTGTCCTCAACCCCTCTGGACAGGAGGAGATAGTTTGGGAGAGGTTTAGAGGAAGAATCCAGACAGTTTAATCTGATTTCTCTCTCTCTCTCTAACCTCCACTCCACATTTCCCTTCTTGCTTTTCCTTTGCTCAGGGTTTCCCTGGTCACACTTTATCTTCTTCAGCATCCCGGAGCATGCTGCCCTACCTACTGGTACCAATTTCCTATCAACCTTCACATCCCAGTTGAGACCTTCCAGCAATCTTCTACCCAGCACTTCACTCTTGCCACACCACACCCGTGTTTACCCTTTTGTCAAAGATGGCATTTGTGGACTTGTTTTTCTTTCTTCCCCAGTAGAATGCAAGTTCATGATGCAGTCTGTGTCTATTTTTCCCTTGTTTCAAAATTATATCCTTTATTTTTGAGATTATTATACAATTATGTCTATCTCCCCCTTCCCTTTGTTTCCTCCAAACCTTCCCATATAGCCCTTCTTGCTCCCTTTCAAATTCATAGTCTCCTTTTTTTATTAATTGTGGTTCCATACATATATGGCATGTATATGCATATGTATATATATATCCCTAAATGCATGAATATAGCCTGCTCAGTCTGTACAATGTTACTTGTATGTGTGTTTTCAGGGCTGACCATTTGGTATTGGATAAGCAGTTGGCATGCTCTTCCCTGGGGAAGAGTGTTTCTCCCACTCTCAGCCTTCCTTAGCTGCCTGTAGTATTTTGAGTAGGGTGGAGGCCTTGTGGGCTTTCCTCCATTTACTTTGGCACGTGTAATGTTGTCCTTGTTCAGCTCATGTTTGGGCAGCCGTGTTGGTGAATCTTCATAGGTGTAACTTCTGACACTCCTAGGAGACACAATCACTGTATTTAAAGATCCTTGTTCAGAGTTGGATCTCAGGACCTGGGCTGGCATGCAGCAGGTACATACTGCCTAAGTTTCATCCTGAAAGCAGTTAGCCATGAGCATGAAACTGGGTGGCAGATGGCTAAGGGGAGGTCAGCTGATACACGGGTCTGGAGTACAGGATGAATGTGGGACTAAAAAGATACAGATATGGGACCTTCCTGCATTGCCTGCTTGAACTGGCTGGAATGAGTGAGTTCGGTTCCCAGGCTGGAGGGGAGTCTGTTATGACTTGGGACGTTCCTTGGCCTCTCTGACTCTCTATTCTCTCTTGTGTCAGGTGGGGCCAATAACACTTGGCTCGGGCTACTATGGTTATTATAGGTCTTCAAAGCCTTAGCCCATTATCTAGTCCTGAGCACCCAGATAAAAACTAGCAGAAAGAAGAGGTTCAAATCCAGAGGAAATATTAATGAGCATGTAGGGAGTGTTCAGGCAATGAAATAAAAACATGGGAGGATGTTTGGCCCAAAATTTGATGCTTTTCTTCTTAGTAGAAATTTGGAAAGTGCTACTTAATTCTAAACTTACATTTGTAATACTCTCCTAAATAATAACTTTGAGGGGGAATTTGAGTAGTAATATATTTTAAGCAATTTTCATTTGCCCCACTCTATTATATTTCAAATGACTAAAAAAGAGATATCTTAATGGAGTTTTAATTTAAAATGTTCTGACTGGCTGGGTTGCTCACTGTGTGTAGGTGATCGTTCTCAAGCCTGGCAACCTGAGGACCCACATGTGCTGTGGCCCATGCATCCCCCAATACACACTCAAAAAATAAATAAAATTTAAGAGAATAAAAATTAGCTAGTGTAGAAGAGAAATCTGAGCATATATTGCTGTCACTAAAGGCTTACAATATAAAACAATGGCTCTAGCAATTATCAGTTAGAAATTTATTTTTATAACTAGTGGTTTGCCCAAGGAGTGGGTTAGACTTTACTGTGTACACAGGTAACAATTGTGAGAGGCAGGTATAGCCACTCTGGAAATGCCAGCATCCATCCTGTGCTTTCAGGTCAATGGATTATGAGATTCTTCTGTCACTTTCCATCATGTAGTTTTTGTAGTAGCCTCGTCCATTTAGCCCAGACTGTCAGGTAGTATTCTAGAAGACCTTGTCAGTTGAGACCACAGAGCTCAGTGAGGTAGGAGCATGGGTATCTCCCAACCCAGGAAAGGTTTAATGTTCATTCATGAGAGAAATATTAAAGCAAGATGAGAAACCATTTTTCATCTTGAAAATTGGAAGAAAGTTTAAAAAAACAAACAAACAAACAAACAACCGTGATCCTGCCTGATTGTGTGTAAAGAATAGAGTTCCCATTGGCAGGTGATATGAGGGTAATAGGAACAATTTTTGCTGAGAATGATTTGGTCAAGATTATTTAATGCTTGATAATGGCATGTTCAGAATTCATCCAATGGAGGTAGTGAAGTCCTTAAATATGTGTACAGGTGTGTTCCTTATAGGTGTCATGGGTGACAGAGAACAGGGATGCAGTGGAGGATCATTGTATAAAGTATGATGACTCCAGATAAAATACCCTCTGACCACTTAAAAATCACATTGCAGGAGAATGTAACAATTTAATGAAAATGAAGAGTGCTTCTAAGTTAAAAAAAAAAACAGCAGAGTACAAAATGCTTTCTAAAGTGCATTTAAGCACACTCTCAAGTAAACGGAAACATCCTGGAATCTGGTCTTGGCTAGTCTTATGTTCACTTGACCCACAAGCTAAAGTTGTCTGAAAGGAGGGAACGCCAGTTGAGAGGAAATGCCTCCATAAGATCCAGCTGTAGGGCATTTTCTTAATTAGTGATTGATGGGGGAGGGTCAAGCCCATGGTGGGTGCTGCCATCCTTGGGCTGGTGGTCCTGGATTCTATAAGAAAGCAGGCTGAGCAAGCCAGGGAAAGCAAGCCAGCAAGCAGCATGGTCCATGGCTTCTGCATCAGCTTCTGCTTCTGGGATCCTGCCCTGTTTTGAGTTCCTGTCCTGACTTCCTTCAGCGATGGCCTATATAGCATGGAAGTGTAAGCCAAATATACCCTTTCCTCCCCAACTTGTTTTTTGGTCAAAGTGTTTCATCATAGCAATAGAAACCCTAACTAAGACAAATCTAAAACCTAATCTAATGCAATGAAGCAAACCAATGTATTTATTTTTACTTGTTTTTCATGGTGTGTGTGTGTCTGTGTGTGTGTATGCATGCAGGTGTGCTTGTGCTTGTGTGCACCACATATGTGGAAGGCTGTTATTGGGCATTTTCATCAGTTGCTTTCCACACCATCATCATGATGAGAGGGTCTCTCACTGATCCTGTAGCTCATAGTTGTGGTGAGGCTCACTAACTAATAAGTTTTAGGTAACTTCCTGTCTCTTCTCTCCAGCTATGAGCTAACAGACGTGCACCACCGTGTTTGGCTTTTTATATAGACTCTGGGCATCCAAACTCGGGTCTTCATGCTTGCACAGCACAGCTCATAAACCAATTTATTGTTCCTTACATTTTTGTAAATTGGCCTTTTGGTAGTTATAGAAGAAGCAGCTCACTCCTGTGGGATTTGGCTGGGGTTTTTCTTAGGGGAGTGTTCAGCAGGTGGATGGACTGAGCCACCATCTGTCCTAAGATCTCACTTTCAGATCCGGAGCTGTAGTTCTCACAAAATCTCTTCATGTGGCTAGCTGAGGTTTCCCATCAACAAGTGGCTTGGTGCAGTTATATTTCTTACAAGGCAGGTAAATTTCTCTGGGGAAAAGGAAGGACTTGCCAGATCACCCATTGGTAGCTGAAGATGGCATAGAGTCCAGGTCTATAAGGCGATGAGTGCTACTACCACACAGCAGTGTTCACCAAATATGACTTGTTTTTTCTTGGTGATGACATCTTTCCTCAGAGCTTCGATACACAGTTGGAATCGCCTAGCGCAATCGTTATTATTTGGACCTTTGTAATGCCGTGTGGCATTTTACTTATGGTATTCTCTCAGTAGCCCAACTTTCTTAGATTTCTTTGCTCACACAGATGAAAATGTCTTTGGTTGTATATTAATCTTTACTGGAAAGGAAGGCTTCAGCCCCTTACACTGAGTACTGTGTGTTTAAGTCTATGCAGACCGAGTCAGGGAGCCAGTTTTTCTCCTGCAGATATTTCTTTCTTTTTATTTATTTTCAAATTTTCACCCACCACCACATGCGAGAGCCTGTACATCCTTCACAAACTGAATGAACACATCTATAGTTAAGGTAAGCACTTTAGAAACAGCTTTTTGCTTTAGAAATGACTGTCTTTGAGCCCCATGAAGTAGGTATTGTTGCTACCACAGGACAGAAGCCAGATGAACATACTCTACTACTGAGGTACACCCAGCTCTTTAAGAGTTGGAATCATTTTTTTTTCTCCTCATTTTAGCCAACAGTGAGCCAGGGCTAGCAACATTTATGAGTATGACAGGCTATATCTAAAATTTAGCTTTTCCGCATCACTCAAGATGGTCTGAGAGCTTAGAGGAAACTTAATGAACTAACTTAAAGAGGAAGAAAAAGTTGTAATTGCATAAGGCTGAGCTGATCAAGATGCAGTTTGAGTTATTCGGGTTGTTGTGTGAAGGAACCCTGACCTGGGACTCAGAGGACCAGCTTTTACTTGAGGTCCGTAGTTAAACAGTGTATGGTTTTAGGAATGCTATTTTCACTGCTTAATTCTGGAATATTTAAGATGTAATTTATAAAGCTTCTTTATCCCCTAAAACATTGATTCTACAGGTTTACGTTGTCAAGAAGACTAGATGAAGTAGGTAAGAGCTCCATTTCTTTTGAGAGAGAGCTGTAGGCTAACACTTATCAGGGAAGGGGCATCATCTGATGGATGGAGAAGGGATGCAGTGGCTTGTTTAAGCATTGCCAATGACCTGCAGGTTGGCCTGAGGGAAATTAAGTGCTATCTATGCTTCAATTCCCTTAGGTCTCAAAGGGCATTTTTTTCTCCTACCACAAGAGGTTGTTTCCAATGATGACATTTCCCAGAAAGGATGAGGGCTATAATGGCTTTATAATGAGTTACTATTAAAAATTTCCATGAAAATGACCCCAAATTATACTTATCATAGGCTAGGACTGTTAACACATTACTTATTTTCCATAAAACTCCCAGTCTAGGATGGCCTATAATGGATGGAAAGAAACATCTAAGGACTATCAGGAGCATGATATTGGAAAGGCTTCTAATAAACACTGGGGTTGAACACGATTCATCTTACAACATTCTCTTCTCGTTGTGTGCTTTGCACATAGGATATGTTTAAGATAACGTGAGGACTAACATATGGTCTGCAAACTTCCTACCTCATTCTTCTGCACAGAGCTGGTCCTCAGCAAGATAGTTCTAGTGATGTGCAGCAAATCCAAGGACAATGACTGCTGAGTCAGCCTTACCACATACTCACTGCACTCTCACGGGAGACCTGGAGTCTTAGCTGCCATTGTTGTGTTGAAGTGTGCCAAGTCATGTGCCTGACCATTGGCAACACTGACTTTATAATAAAAGGCCACAAAAATTTTTTGAGAGTGATAAAAGTCATAATCTAAATTAAGAAATAATTACCCTTTATTGAATATTAATTTAAATACAGTTTTTGCATTTTTAATTATTATTATTATTATTGTTATTTTCTGTGCATATACAAGAGACCAAAGGACAACTTGTGGGTGCTGATTCTCCTTCTACCATTCAGGTTCCTCGGGCTGAACTCAGGTTGTCTGGCCTGGTAGCAAGCTCCTTCAGCTACTGAGTTTTCTTGCCAGCCCAATTAAAGCATAGCTTAAAAACACTCTGTGTATTTCTGTGGGCTTCTGACATACATATTTGCATTCTTTTCACTAAGGATGTCACGAGAATATTAATTAAGGGGGTGGGGTGGTGCTCTCGTGTCACAGTCTGACCCCTTCACTAGTATGCAAATTCTGTTGGTTTCTGCTGAAGGAAAGAGGAACATCTTGATTAGGGTCTCAGAGCTAGTTCCATCTACTGCATGAAGATCTGTGTCCTATCAAGAAACATTCATTCCCTAGAGTCAATCTCTAAGTCACAAGATCATCTTGAAAAAATTTACACAATGTCCTCCTGCAGAGACTGTACCAGGTGCTTCCTGTCACAGAGGGGCTACCAGAGTCTTGTGTCTTCAGTCTTTGTCCTTGTTCTAGTGAATGAAAAGAATCATTCTCAGGGAAATAGCGACGGCGCCATATTGGAAGGCGGAATCTGTGCACTGTAGTACTGAGTGTACACCAATAGGTGTCTGCACTGGGCTATGAATGTCATACTGACCCCACCCTGAAGAAAAAGGAGACGACACAAACAGTAGCAGATTACCTTAGCATGGATAATAAGGGCAGCACCTTCATGCCCGTTGTGGTTGTTGTGGTTGTTGTTGTTGTGTGTGTGTGTGTGTGTGTGTGTGTGCATGTGTATTTACAGGGTCTGTCTAGATGTATTTAAATACCTACTGCCTATATGTCTCCCTTCATCCTTAGGCTCTTTCAGATTCAGCAGAACAAGAAAGAGAAATGGATGGAAGGACATGTTGGTGTGCCTGGCTGTGGTTCTCTGCTCTTCCACTTCCCTCCCCCAGTGCTGAGGTGAGGAGCTGAAAAGGAAGCCTGAGACTGCTTGTGACAGAAAAGACCGTGGGTCAGGAGGAAGGATGTCATGATGAATGACCTTTCTGTGGGACAGCAAGAGAAAGCCATACTTCCTGTGAGCATGAAGGATGATGGAGAGGACAAAGGGAAGATAGAGAAATGGATCCTCCGTTCCCAGTCATTTAGGCCCAATTCATCAAGCAGAGAAAACAATGGCAAAGGGACAGAAAAGAGCATCTGAAAAAGCAAGAGGCAGCGAGGCTTCTGCTTGATGCCTGGCTGTCCCGAGTGAGGCTACAGAGACGGCGTCAGGCTCCGCGTCATAGAGGAGCTGGCCGTAGACTCATAGCTTCAGTCTTCTTGCCTCACTCCAGTGAGTGAGAATAACTCTCCATTCTCAAGGAAGTAGAATGTCACTCTCCTAATTGCCATAAGTTAGAGGAAGTTACGTGAGTGGGGCAAATAACTGAATTTAGTTTTAGAGGGAGACATGTGCCGGATCTCACAGGACCGGAAGAGAAAATGAGTGGCAGCCAAGGCCTGTGTGTGTGCCAGAGCCAAGGATTTCAAATGTGTGTGGATAGCATCATGTAGAAATACATCTCGTGTCTAATGCACATTCACAATACGGACTGTGTTTCACATTTGGACATTGTTTCAGTTTATAGCGTTGAACTTGCTTATCCTTGTGTTTATCAAATTGAAACAAATTTAATTCCATTACCATTCATCAAGAGACTGTATTTGAAATCTTGCTTGCTGTAAAAAGATCTTTGAGTAGTAGCATCAGACACAGAATGAACTCCTCTAGGGAGGACTGAGAAAACATCCCCTCACAGACCTTGGCCCAGGGCTGGCGTCCTTTCAGGGTGAGCTAGGCTGACCACAAGCTTGGTTGTTCTTTTTGTCTACTCTTTTAGACCATCAAATGGGGGAGGACACCACAATGGTAACTCTGAGAAATAAAGACAAAAGGAGAATAGGAGGAGGAGGGCCGGAAAGGAAGGCTACATCCAGCATCTTTTTTTGTGTTCTAGATTTAATAATGAAAGCTCTAGCTATGTATGTATGTATTATGACTCTTGGATAAGACCCTGGTTAATTCATGCAAAGTCCCTAATGTGGAAAGTCACGTAAATTCTCATCTAAAACAGAGAATAAACTTACTTGTTTTATGAATGTGGAAATTGAGTTTTGGACAAGAAATCTCTTTCTCAGCTGTGGAAGAGAAGAAACATCTAAGAACTATTGTGGGAAAAAAATGACAGCATTATACAGCTTTGTTTTAAGCTGAAAGAGAAAACTAATGTTTTAAACATAGTTTCTGCAGTGCAGAAAACCATGGTATTTTAAAGTGAATCACTGCATGATTTAATCATTGCTAATCTAGAACAAAATAAATTCTGAAAGGCTCCCTGCTGCCGACTCTGCTTAGTTAGGATTTACTACCTTTTATTATCCTTAGAGAGTAGGAAGTCTGAATAAATTACCTCCAATTTTAAGACCTCCATTTTCCAGCATGCTCGGCTTCCTTTTAATTGCTCATGGAAGAAAGATAAATATGTTATTTAGCTGCTTTATGTTGTATGGTACATGTTCTTGTCAGAGAACAGAGGTGCTGTGTGGCAGGCACATCACTGTACATCTTCACATCTGGGTGGGTTCCGTCTACTTGACAAACACTGTGCCTGATAGTTTCTTCTGAGAGTGGGTGGTCAATAAATACCACTGACTAACTGATTTGCACACTTAAGAAGTTCAATCATTGCAGTTTGGGTTAAATCCCTGTCACGGAAACAGTGGAAGTGGGATTTCATGTGAGCAGCAACAGAGATTCATGGGGTGAGCCTTGTCTGCAGAGACATGCTTTGCAGGGTGTAGCAGGGTGCTGAGGAGCCCCACCCCAGTCCTGTAGCTCTGACAGGATGCATAAAGGCCCTGCTCATCCTTGATGTGTGACCACTGTTAGTGCACACACGTCCCTGTGTGTGCCACATGAGCTGTTAACGGCAAGACTGTTCCTGAGTTCATTAGTTGTCAAACCCCTTCTGAGTTAAGTTCAGGCTGTGATAAAGGAGGGTGGAGATGGGTCCAAGTGTTACAGCAGGCCTCCAGTTAACAATCAGCATTGGTCCACTTGGGAGACTGTGTGTGTTGTGAGGAGCAGAATTAGCACAATCCTGCAGGCACAGCACAACTAGAGCCCACTGCTCAGTCATTTTGCCAAGAGTGTGAATGGACACAGCAGGAGTTCACACTTCTAAGTCTTGGCGCTGTGGCGGGTTGTATTCTGAGAGGAGCAGGCATTTATTTCGGGTTCTCACACAAATCTTACAGGCGGACTCAGGTAGCTGTTGGGGTCCTCGTGCAAATGGTTCCAGAGGTGGGGGCCCAAGCAGTCAGTCCTGATGACACCCACCCCACCCCTCTACTCATTATAGTGATCCTCAGTTTCATCTCACTATTCCTTAGCTGTTCATTCTCTCTCTCTCCCTCCCCCTCTCTCTCTCCTTCTCCCCCTCCCCCTCTCTCTCCCTCCCTCCCTCTCTCTCTCTTTCTCTCTCTCTCTTAAATCATAGCTTCATTATTTGGTTTCTTCTAGCCAAACAAAGCAGGGAGTCATGTCCAGTTTGCTCTGGTACTCAATTCCCGTCCCTGCTGGGTTCAAGACCACACAAAACATCAAGTACTTTCTGAGTACTGCCCCTGTCCTCTGAGTACTGCCCCTGTCCTCTGAGTACTGCCCCTGTCAGAACAAGGTCAAGGACTGGTAGAGGAGAGGGTTCCCGCACGTCATCACAGCTGGGGCTTCCCCACTAGCACTGGCTACATGAGCGCGCTCAGAGCTTGATCTTGGGCCCCAGAGCCTCTGCTGTGTCGACAGCTCAGAACGGTGGGGTGGAAAATCAGGTTGCCAGTCTCCCCGTGGCTGAGCTCCATGACCACTGTTTTTACTTACAATAATTACGCCTGGATCATTTATTTCTACTTAAAAAAATTGCATTGTAATTAAGACACAACATGAAATCTATGCTTCTACTAAACTTTTCAATAATTATTGACTTATTTATTGATTCTTTGAGAATTTTATATTACATGTTTTGATCATATTTGCCCTTCCCCCAACTCACCCTAGACCCACCCCTTTTCCTATCTACCCAGCTTCATGCCATTTAAAAATTTTTCATCTGTTCCATCCAGTTTGTGCTGCCTTGTGTTTGTGGATGTGTGGCTTTGCACCGGAGGATGGCTGGTTTACCAAGGGCAGCATTCTTAAAGGAAACTGACTTTCGCTCTCCCAGCAGCTCCGTCAGGTGCCATAGCCGCATGCCTGCCTCCCTTTCCATGCTGAGATTCGGGATGGCTCGAGCTTGCACACACTGTCATGATGTTTGCTAGTCCGTATGTGCAGTCGCCTTATTTTGTTTTGAGGACATGGTTTCCTTGTATTGTTTCCCACTGCCGATGGGTCTTACGGTCATTCTGCCCCTCTTCCTCAATGTATCTTTTAACGGAAATTCCCTAGTGTCTCTGAAGTACTTGATTGTCTTATGTACAGCTGAGCCATTGGGCCCTATCTAGGAAACGAGGCAGTAATCAGAAGAAAAAAAACAAACAGGCTTAGTGCAGCCTTTGCAGCAGGGGGGTAGGGTGTGGGGGTGGAGGAGGGTGGGAGGAGGAGAAAGTAAGTACTTTGACTTGCAACTCAAGCTTCTTTGAGATGAAATTATTGGATCTTCCTCTGGGTTTAGAACCTGTAAGTAAAAACCAGCATGGCAGGAGTGTATGGAAGGACTTGATGAAGTGGATTTTTGTAGAGTCAGGATGATAGTCTCAGTTCTCTGCTTCCTCAAGTATATACCTGAGAAGTCTTACAAAGCTTCAGATGCACTGGGCAAGAAGGCTGGCTTGCTAATACCTACCCAGAAAGCACCACAACTTCAGTCTCCTAGTATACGCACGTACCTTCTTCTCTGGGACAGTGCACCATCATGCACGACAGTGTTGCTGCTGGTGATTTCTGGCTGGGTTCTCTGATGTCATCAGCGTGTGGCTTGAGCCAAGCCCCCACAAGCTGGTGGGCTTCCCCTTGCAGCTGCACTATGGCTTCTAAGGAGACTCAGAATCCTTTTTGGCCAGAATTTGTTGTTAAGTTGTCGACATCCCTTAATTCCAACTAACACAACCGGGCACTCTACAATTATCTTCCCACAGAGGCGGAGAGACGGTAATGCTTTCTGTTCCTATAATGAATGCCTTACCGAGGAGGTGGGAGGCAAGAGCTCAGAATATTTATGAAGCCCCTTGATTGACTCTTACATTTATTCTCAAGTGACAATTCCATCCATGCATAAGACAGCCAGATAGCTATTCAAGGTAGCACCTTATTTTTGGAAATGTTATTTTTTTCTTCCTAAAAGGGTAAGAGACTTTACCGGCAGTTTTATTTTATATTTTTTCTTCTGTTCCTCGAGAACTTTGTCAGCTTGAGGACGACTTGACGGAGGAAACTTTCAATGAGGACTACAGCGTGTCATTGGGTTTCAGAGTTGGATGAGATCTTGGAGTCACTCATTCTCACTACCATTTTTTTTTTTTTGGATGGACCAAAGATGAGGTGCAGACAGGAGCCAGGTGAATTGTTTCCTGCCAGGTCACACTGAATGTACCTGAAAGACCATGGATCAGAGACAACACTTCCTGACACATGGGCCACTCAGATTCTTGTCATGTCCTTTACCTCTGAAGGAGAGTCCCTCCTAGAGACCTTGAACTGACCTGGCTTTCCCTGCCTGTTTGCTTGTACTTCCCAGGAATAACCGGAGAATGCTGTGGGGGCTGTCTCATCCTTGCCTAAGGAGGGGCTGGCCAGTAAGCTGGTCTGTATTCTAGTGTTTTCTAGAAACAGGATGGCCTCTGATGCTTTAGTTTTGTGCTCATGCTATCTGGGACATGAAATCTAGAGGTCACCGCTTTCAAGATCCATCAGCTGTAGTAATCATGGGACATATGCAGAGTAAAGTCCACCCACTCTGGAACACTCACCTGAACCTCAGGGGACTGGCTGGCAAGGCTGCTGCTGTCCTTTGCTGTGGCCCATCTGTAAGCAATGAACTTGTTTCATGTCCCCGGGGTGTGGGGGTATTCTCTCTCACTAGACTCAGGCAGGGTGATAACCAGGAGCCAACAAGTTTGCTTCACGCCTGCGGTTCTCTGCTGCTTCCTCCTTCGAGGTCTTGCCGTGTGTATTACATCCACACAGACCTTAAACTGGCTCTAAGGATTTTCAGGGAATACAGAAATTTGCTTCCGGTGTTACTGGGTCAGCATTCACTGCTTGTGAAACACTCGTGAATGTTTTCAGATGTGAACTGTTCGGAGGAAAAACGCCCTCACTGTCACCTGTAGGCTGTCCCAAGTAGGACAACCTGAACACGCCCTGCCCAGTTCAGTCCTACAACCAGGGAGCTTTCTTATTAGGTACTGACCATGTGTCTGGCCTTGTGGAAAGCTGATTGGTTCTTGCAGTTTCTGGAACAGAGGTGTGTGATATCACAGAAGGGATACCGGAGACCCTCACCGGTGTCTGCTAGTTTCAGATCCTACTCTTCCTTGAGGTAGCAGGTGTTATTTCACCTACCAGGAAAGGGCACAGTTACTTCCCACCTCTGGTTGTCTGGGTGGCTACTGTTATGTACCATGCTGGGTAGATGGAGAAAGGGGTCCGGTGTCTGCATGCAGGGTGCTCTTAAATAATCATGTGGGTGCCCCACTCTCCTGGGATCCAACCCTGATATCTTTCACTAGGGAGCTCACTTGAGAGCACTCTGAGCATGAATCAGTGGGATCTTGGCCACCATGGAACTTTCTGCTCCAACTGTGGACTTTTTAAGCAGCTTCAACAGGACTCCTTACAGAGTGCAGTACAGGGAGATAAATGTTGAGTGGTTTGTACTTGAAAAATGTTAGATAACTTCCAGATTCCAGATTTAGAGTTCACTTTAGATACTTCTGGCCTCAATTCAAACAGATGAATCAGAGACATATAGCTTTGGTCTTGGCGTTGGTTTTCTTACCACCTAAGGATCCTCTCAAAAGTTATCTTGCTTTTTCCAGAATTTAAATATAAGCTAGTGTCTTAAAAAATCCACATGGGTGTCTTAGGGGCTCTCAGGAAGTACATAAAATATAAGATGTTTCTTAGCTGTTTCCATCAGTCAATTAACCCATCACTTGATCTTTATTGAGAAACTACTATTTGCTGGTGTAAAATGGTAAGACAAATTTTCTTCCCATAAGAACTCAGAAGGTAACTAATAGATAACTAGTAGATAACTAGTAAAACAATACATAGCTAGGATAATTTCAGACATTGAAGAGTATGAGCTGGTCAGAGTTCTTAGTAGCAAGCTATATAGATTGGAACTTTGACTAATTTAAACAGGTAAAGAATTCTGGAGCAAATGAATAAGATTATAGAATCACATGGAAGCCTTGGTTATGAATGAGGACAGACAAAGTGCAGCTGAGACTCTAGTACAGAAATAGTACAGGTGAATTTTCAGGGGATAGGCTGATACTCATGCCCAACCCCGAAGTCTACCAGCCTCAGCCCCTTTATTTCAGGAGGGCCCCTCATGAATTCAGGGAGGTGTTGGTCAGGCTTAGTTCACATCTAACAATCTAGCTAGTGGTGGGGTAGGGAGAGAATGGTCCTTTCTTCACACTGTTTGGGATACAGGGCTGCTGGACACATCAAATAATCAACTGGACAGCAATGAAGAAAGGTTTAGGGGGTCACAAGGGCCTTTTCCGAATGGACAATACTGGAACTGAGACCTGAAGGGTGAGAAAAATGGACTTAGCCTGTGGGAAAATATCCCAACCAAAACGTCCAAGCAGAAAAGACTCTACTAGAGAAAGAAGCAGAAAGAATGAAGGGCCAGCTGCTGGGACAATCAGTAAGGAAGAGCCAGAAGCTAATGGATGGATCGAAACTCTTCACACTTACAAATTCCAGCAATAGGTATTTATTGTTTTTACTCTGGTGGAAACCATTGTGGGTTTAGACGTTACTGTGTTTGGAAGGGAAGCACTATGAAAACAGGTTCTGAGCCAATTGTGTCTTTATTAAAGTTAATTAGTTTTGTTGTACTGTTGAGTCTGGCATGCACATGCCATAGCAAATACGTGGCCATCAGAGGGCAACTTTTTGGGAGTGAGCTCTCTCCTTCCACTTGGTTTCTGAGGCAGGGTCTTTCTGTTTCTGTGCTGTGTGCTCTGGGCTAGCTGGCCCATGAGCTTCCAGCTGATTCTCCTATTTGTGTCTCTCATCTTCCTGCAGGAGTGTTGAGATTACAGATGTAAACCACCATATCTGGCTTTTACATGAGTTCCCAGGGTCAAACTCCGGTGGTCAAGCTTGTGTGCCAAGTGGTTTTACCGGCTGAGCCATCTCCTGAGCCCTGCCTGAGCCAATCGTGTAGTACTAAAGTGACCGTTGCTGCACGTGGAGAACAGGCCATGGAGTCTGTGCAGGAAGATGACAACAGGAAGATATTGCAGGAATCTTAACAGTTCTTATTAATAAAATCAAACCTGAGGCCAGTTATTGGGGTGAACACTGGAAGATCAGAGAGACAGAACAAGCCACAGCTACCTCACCTCAACAGTTGCTCAGCTGATCCTGTTTCCTTAGACTGGAAGCTTCTGTGTCCTCATCCAAATGAATCTCAGCTGAACTGCTTCTCGAAAGCCTGAATGATTAACCAGCCAAATGCTTAACCAGCCAAATGCTTCTAGTTTCTGTTTCTCACGCCTTATATACCTTTCTACTTTCTACCATCACTCCCTGGGATTAAAGGCTCACTCCCTGGAATTAAAGGCATGTGTCACCATGCCTGGCTGTTTCCAATGTGGCCCTGAACTCACAGAGATCCCAGATGGATCTCTGCCTCTGGAATGCTAGGATTAAAGGCGTGAGTGCCAACATTTTCTAGCCTAAGTATCTAGTGGATTTTCTGTTCTCTGACCCCAGATAAGTTTATTAGGGTACACAATATTTTGGGGAACACAGTACCACCACAGGAAGAGATGGCTGAAACAGTGGAGATGAGAAGACGTGGTCAGCTTATGGAAGGAGAAAATCCCATAGAAGTTGTGGGAGGTGGGAAACAAGGTGATAATGAGATGGAGAGCGTAGAGATGGTGTAGTGGAATGGCAGTAGAGGATGGCGACCATCAGCCAGGTGTGAGTACAGAATGTGACAGTGTAGTCTGGAGAAGACACAGTCAGCTCTGTTCACAAAATACCCATACTTTAAAATTAATAAGAGCTTATTAGGCTGACAGTTTGGATATTCAAGGTCAAGATGAAGTGGTCATGGTTAAAGTCTTAAGCCATATTTTTGGAAAGCAGCGTTTTGGATAAGATTGTGTGCAAAACAGGCATGGTGCATGTTGTCGTGGCTCTTTCAGAAAGACAGCTGTCGCTCTAGCAGAGAAGCCAAATGGGACATAGCTCCACTGGATATGGAAGTCCAGATGGTGGCAGCAGAGGATATATTTATGGATAAATGGGGGTGGAGAATTGGGGCCATATGTGGAGAAGTTTGTCTTAAAGGAAAAAGAGGCGGGGCTTAGTGCCCATCCCCAAATGCTCTTATAGGGACATGCTTTGTAATTCATACTGCACCCATCGAATTCCTTTCACTAATCTGGGCTGAACAGATTCATTTCTCAGAGGCCCTACAACAAAAGTTAGAACTATTTGGAATTATATTCATATTCCTCCGAATTATATTCATATTCCTCCAAGTTCATATGAATCATTAAGATTTTGTGTTACCAGGTTTCTTTTTATGTGCCTTTCTGGATGACTTTGACACTGTGGTGTTTAATATTAATCATCGATGTTATTTATAGAATCTAGATCTACCTCTTGCCCACTCTGGGTGGCACCATTCCTTGGCGGAGATACTAGACTATGCAAGCGTAACGAATGGGCTGAGCACTCATATTGCTCTCTGCTTCCTGACTATGAATGCAGTGGGGTTAGTTATTTCAAACTCCTGATGCCTTAGCTTCCGCGACAGGAAGGACTGTGCTCTTCACTGTGAGCTCACATAAGCCGTGGTCGCTTGAGTTGTTGGGTCAGGGCGCTTTACTGCAGCAACAGGAAAAGAAGCCAACACAGACTCCAAGAGCCAAAAGGCACAGAATTGTTCAATTCAGCTGCTCGTTAGCCCTGTGTGTTTTGTGGAGATGTTTATTTTAGAAGAGCAAGGAATAAAATGAGAGCAGATCAGACCAAATAGTTACTGTATGTATAACATTTTTTTTGGTGCCATGTCACAGGGGTTTCTGTGAGTCCTCCAGCACACTTTGACATTTATGATCAGTCATGGATGTATGCTGAGGATCTCCAACCTTGTGTGTGGTTTATAACCTAAGAATGACCCTGTTTCTGACTCATGTAAACAATTCTTAGCATGGTGACAGTGAGACATAGGAAGATGTGGCCTTTCTTACGTCAGTATGCCTCATCAGACTCAGGGATTTCACCACTGAGAACCATACTAGGTCCCCGAGACACTAGCAGCTGTATGTTTCTGGGTCTGTGTGCAAGCCCTCCTTTCCTGGTCCCTCCTTGTTTCTCTGACAAAGTCCTACAAGACAGCATCTGGGGGATGCTTCTCTCTAAAAATACTTTTTATTTAGTTTTTGAGATGATAAGTACAGCATTTCTGCCTCCCCTTTACCAATGGTTATCCAATACCAAATGGTCAGCCCTGGTGGCCCTTCTCATACTGAGAAGGGCTCTTTCCCTTTCCTGTCTATCCCGATGGACTTCAAAGGATTTTAGCACATTTTCTGTGGTCCCTGGGCCGGTTGTGGTTCCTGTTTGTTTGGGTAGTCTGTAGAACACAGCTCTCCATTCTGTGCCTTTGTTCCTTCATGTCTTGGAACAGTTTCTGACTTCAAGAAGTAGATACTCAACACATCTTGTGTTAAAAGTTAATTTAGAAACAATTTTAGTGCATCAAATGCTATGCTGGGTAATTGGTAACCTAGGAATTATAGCCACTCTTTACTTTTAAAAGAAAGATTTATTTATTTGTGTGTGTGTGTGTGTGTGTGTGTGTGTGTGTGTGTGTGTATACATGTGTGACAATGCATACATGTAGAGGGCTGGAGAACAACTGGGGGAGTCAGTTCTCTCTTTCTATCCTGTGGGTTCTGGAAATTCAACATAGGTCAACCGGCTTGGCAGCAAGAGCCTTTACTCCCTGACCTATCTTGCCAGCAGCCCAAGAGTGACTTTGTAAGTATTCAGGATAGTTGATTTTAGAGTCTCCCTGATGTGGAATTGAATGGGTCTATTGTTCTTCCAAAGCTGGAAGTGTTCATTCCAGTCACTGATATTCAGAAGAACATGTCTCACTGCTTCTGTGTTAAATACTGGGAAATTAATTTGTTTCAGCTTTTCTCCTTCTAAATATAGGTCTTGAAACCCGAATGTTGGCAGGTGTGTGTGTGTGTGTGTGTGTGTGTGTGTGTGTAAACATTGGCCTTCTTGGTCCTGACAAAGCTTGGCCTTGACCCGGAAGAGGAGAGCATTAAGGATGAGTACACATGGGACATTTCCAGCTGTTAAGTCATTAACAGGTATCTTGTTATGGGAAGGATGTTCTAGTTTAGACTGCCTTTCTAATACTTTCACAATGCCTATGGTAGTGAACTCTGTCAATGTTATAAGCTTTGGTGGAAGTTTATATGCTGCCATGCCTGGCTTTTATGTGGGTTCTGGGGGGGTCCTCATGTTTGTGAAGTGGGCACTTTACCAATGAGCCATCTCCCAAACTCATGCTTTATTTTTTATTAGTTAAGATTTTTTTATGCAGCTCATGGAAATAGAATTTTATTGCAGAGGATTTTTAGAGGCCAAGAAATAAGATAAATTCATTCACTTTAGTGTTAATGGAGTAAAATTTGACAGTAAGGCCAAGCTATCATCTGTATCCCCACTGTGATCAGTGAGATGTCTGGCTTTTTGCCTGTCTCTCTCTCTTTCTTTCTGGGTTTCTAATAAGCTCTGGTGATGGCAGAAATATTGGCTCCAGTGTGTTTGTCAGATGAAGGAGAGCATCAGTGGGTAGTGTGGAATAAAAATGAAGACCCCACTAATTTCTTTTTAAAATAACCTCTCTGGAAACAATGGCCCAAATTATCTGCAGAAAGTTTTTAATATTTTTATTACATTTTGTGTGTGTGTGTGTGTGTGTGTGTGTGCGCACGTGTGCGTGTGTGTGCGTGTGTGTTTGCGCGTGTGCGTGTGTGTGTGCCTGCGTGTGTGTGTGCGCGTGTGTGTGCGCGTGTGTGTGTGTGCGCGCGCGTGTGCGTGTGTGTGCGCGTGTGTGTGCCTGCGTGTGTGTGCGCGTGTGTGTGCGGGTGTGTGCACGTGTGTGTGTGTGTGCGCGTGTGTGCGCGTGTGCGTGTGCATGTGTGTGTGTGCGTGCGTGTGTGTGTGTGTGCGTGTGTGTGAATGTGTGTGTGTGTGTGTGTGTGTGCGCGTGCGTGTGCGTGTGCGCACAAGTCACAGAGCATATGAAGCAGTCAGAAGTGTACTTGCAGGAGTCAGTTCTTTCACTGTGTAGGTTCTGGTGATTGAACCTGAATTGTCAGACATTGTGGCAAGCAATTTTTTCTGCTGAGCCCTCTCACCACCCCATGCAAGCTTTGTATTGAGCATGAGGAACTCTGGCTATTCAGAAATCATTGCTTGCTCCACCCCTACCCCCTGCAGCTTTCCTTCTCTCCTTGGCTTGAAGAAGAAGAATACAAGTCTTGTTCTATGGGGTTTAGACTGATATGAAATTTCACTCTAATTTTCAATAGGATTGGAAACTTTAGAATAACCCACGAGAGGAACACACAGATAATTCTAGGAAGATGACAGAGAGAAGAGGATAGATAATGAAATCCAGAGGGTAATAAAGAATCAGAGGTCATAGGTTTGAGAGGGAGTGGGGGTGGTAGACACAAGAGGAGTTGGAGTGGGAAGAGAGGGGTGAAAAAAATATAAAAATAAAAAAAGAATAAAGGTATGCCTCATAAACAGCCAGCACATTTTGAAAAAGAAATGCAACATGTTCTCATTTTCCTTTGTATTTTAATTGTTTAGATACACTTGAGACAATCACAAGTGTTAGAAGGAGCTAAGAGTACAGTGGGAAGACCTTTTATTTTTCTGACATATCTGAGCATAACTTCACATCAGGATAGCCATGTCTCCTGGATACTTAAGGACACATTTTCTATGTAGAACAGAGATTAAGTTAGGGACTTGACATGATGTATTAAGGTCGTATGACAGGCTTTGCTGTTGCTGCTGTGACAAACATTCTAGAGAAACAACTTAAAGAAGAAAAGACTCACCTTGACTCATGGTTTCGGAGGCCTCGTTCCCTGGTCCTTGAATCTGTAGTGAGACAGTGTATCATTGAAAGAGAGAGAGAGTAAGGGCCAAGGACAAGGTGTACCTTCCCAGGGTGCATGAACAGAGGGAGAGTAAGGGCCAAGGACAAAGTGTACCTTCCTAGGGTACATGAACAGAGAGAGAGAGAGAGTAAGGGCCAAGGACAAGGCGTACCTCCCCAGGGTGCATGAACAGAGAGAGAGTAAGGGCCAAGGACAAGGCATACCTTCCCAGGGTGCGTGCACAGAGAAAGAGTAAGGGCCAAGGACAAGGCATGCCTCCCCAGGGTGCGTGCACACTAACTTGCTTTCTCTAGTTAGGCAACACCTCTCAAGGTTTCCACCATCTTCCCAAATAACATCTCCGGCTGGGAAGCAAATCTTCAGCACAGCAGCCCAAAGGGACATTAAATATTCAAACTGGGACAGATAGACTCACTCCAGTTTCATCAGAGGCCCAGTAATGCTGCTTTATGGGATAATGCAGCCCGGAATTACCTGGCCCCTGTGGTCTTCATGTGTCTGACTCTACTTAAAACTGAAATATTTCTGTTTTCCTTTTCCTTTTGTGAACATGGCACTCTCCATGGTCATGGCCAGGTATCTTGTGGAAGTTCCCTCAGTTTGGATGTTTAGAGTTCCTCAGGAGTATGTTCAGGCTCTCTGCCTGTGATAGGGACACACACAATGTTCTGTGATCTTTTCATTGCTTCTGGGATGGTGTGCAACTTCAGATGGATCCATGACTGATGGAACTCACATGGATTGCTAGAGAAGGTAGAGCCAGATTTCCTCAGGAGAGCTGCTGTCTTCCCTTTGGAATTCAGACATTTTGTAGAAGAGTTTTGCTAGATTATTTAAATAATTCCTTCCTCACCATACTTCAGTTTGTAATTTTTTTTTATTATATGAGTGTAGCACCAGGTGTCCCTTGTTATCTAGTGGGTTGTCATACATATTTCAATGCTTATATATTCCCAGATTTGTCCAAAAGGAGTCCCATCAGGCTTACATGAGGCTTGATAGCCTTCCCTAATCATTCTTGGAGCAGATCCTTCTTTTGTGTGTATGTGTGTGTATGCTATATGTGTATACATGTTCATGTGTGTGTGTGCATGTGCATGTACTGGCCAATCTAAGCATATAGCAAAACCCTGTCTTTAAAAGCAAATAAAAGTACACATCAAATTTTAAAAAATTCATAACATATAAGATCTAGGATAAAGAAAACCAGTGGTAAACTTTGAGCGTAACACACCTGATATGCTGATTCTGATGACTGGAAAATAAACAGTAGGTTTTAAAGAAACACAAACTGTCTGTGTTTAGAGGCAGTGCTGTTGAGTGCACCATGCTCATGAATCTCACTGTTGCAGTGAGCTGAGTGAGCCGAAGGGCAGACAAGATGCAGAATAGGCACTCAGGGACCTAGAGACTCTCAGAAGTCATACAGATGAAGATTGCCACAAGTTCAAAGCCATCATGTCCCCAGCAGTGAATGATAAAGCAGCTAGAGCTACATAGAAAGACCTTGTCTCAAAACCCAAATAAAACCACATACACACACACACACACACACACACACACACACACACACACA
>CABHPR010142884.1:0-13193 GCA_902168415.1 Peromyscus melanophrys
ATTACAGTTCAGGAGTTCTGCTGTATGATGCTGCTTTTCTAAGTTTCATGTGTTGTCACACATGAAGCATGGATTCTCCTCTCTACTTTCTTTCTGAGGTCTATCCCTTTGGCTCTAATGTCCTTGCCTTGGTTCGGAGGAAACAACCACGGCTATAACCCTTCCCTGAAACTGTGGAGAACTGCTTTTCATCAGGTCACTGTAGGCAGCCATGGTTGCCAACTTCCCATCAAAGCCTCATAAAGCCTTTTATGAGACCTATAAAAACACTGCGGGCTGCTGTTAGGGGAGAAGAGGATAGCCATCAGACCCAGTTCATGTTGGTTCCAATTGCTTCGTTTCCATACATCAGAGTTTCTGGAAAGCCAAAGCAGGCCATGGTCAAGTAATAATTCATCTTTCTGTCTCTTTACTGAGATTTCCAATCTTGGTAATACACAGTAATCCTTGGTTACCCTGAGAACAATTTTGGGTGACACAGTCTTTAACCAAGTATACATACATGATGTTCTCAAAAAAATAAACAAAAATTCTTTAAAAATTGTTGGAAATTATGTCTCTGGTTTAGAGATGAAAGAATTTGGCAGTAGATTCTGATTTTTTTCATCATAACTATTGAGAGGAGACCCTTTCTGACAATTTTTCGTGCTTCTCTAGTTGAATTAGGCTCATTGGCATCTAAATTCCTGATGTGAATTTTTATCGTTGTCAAAAGGAAAGTAATAGCCTTGTGAACTAGGTTCATAGATCTCCCTGACTTCCAAGGTTCTCTCATCTAAATGCTTCATATACTTATTCATATTCTTTGCTTTGTTTAGGTGTTTGGTTTGATTGTGAAATAGCCTTCCAGAAGGATCATGTGTTGAAGGCTTGGCTCCTATCTGGTGTTGCTGCTGAGAGATGATTGTATCATGAGATTAATGACTCCATCAAAGAATTAATTGATTTATGACTCATAGTTACTGATACGCCTTTGAAGGGAATATCTCATCTCCATTCTCTCCCTCTCCGTTTACCCTCTCTTTTTCCTCCCTCTATCCCTTCTTTCCAACCTATTTTAACCCCTCTTGCCCATCATAAGCTTTTTTCCCTAATATGTGTTTTTCACCATGATGGATGGTTTTTTCTCACACAAATGTTCTCAGGAACATCAGAAGCCAGGTAATTATGAACTGAAACCATGAACCAACATATATCATTTCTGTCTTAAGG
This sequence comes from Peromyscus melanophrys, assembly GCA_902168415.1. Classification (NCBI taxonomy): domain Eukaryota; kingdom Metazoa; phylum Chordata; class Mammalia; order Rodentia; family Cricetidae; genus Peromyscus; species Peromyscus melanophrys. The sequence goes on from CABHPR010142884.1 coordinate 1,213, forward strand.
TATTTCTCACAGTATTGTGACATAACAACAAAATTGATGAATGCACTGACCAGTGTTGCTACTTCTGACCTTGTAGGTGTCTCAAATTCTGCTAATTATACTAAGCTGTCTTGGTTCTCAAATTTGCGTTTTATGATTGTAGGTTTACTGTGGCAGGTAGTTGGATCTGTCACAATTACCTAGATGTAGCTGAACTATCTTGTGTTTAGATCCTTGTTAATAAGTGGTCTTGGTGGTCTCCTAGTTGCAAGCATCATCTTAGAAACCATCATTTCCTATAATGTAGTCTGTTACAAATCTACATTAGAAGCATGAAAATAAGAATGGACAGTAGGATACTTTGTTCCCTACTATAATATGTTCCTACAAGTGCTTCTGTGGTGGCGGTGGTGGGACAGCAGCCAACCAGCAACCTCTACCTCACAACCTCCATCCGCTTCTTATCTGTCTAGCTTGGTTATCTTACACCCAACTCTATCAGTTCTCTTATTCATTTTCCTCTGTTCCAAAACCTTGTCCTGTCAACTCTTAATCTTCCTTTTAATCTAAGCCTATGTTCTCACTGTAACATATGTGAGTTCCTGGCATGAGTTTCACCATGGGCTTCTTCCCCTTACTGAGAACAGAGAGCTAGCTCCTGCTGAAGAACTGTGGGCCACAAATAATCTTTCCTCCCTTGCAGTGCTTCCTGGCAGGGATTTGTTCCCAGCAATCAAAAAAGTAATCAACACAGTGATGAAGATAGAAAGTGAATGAACAGAGAGGAGATTCAAAAGCTTTTTGTTAAAGTAAGACATTTTGGGGTAGAAAAATGCACATATCATATGTCTAGCCCAGTGGAGTTTCTTGCACTAAACCATTATGTCAAGGTATGGAAAATCACCAGCATGTTAGAAGACTTTACTCTCCTTCTGAGTAAGAATTAACTCATAAAGCTTTTCCTGTATTCCTACTGTTAAGCCGCATACTAGTTTTTGTATGCTTGGGTCCATGTTTATGAGACTTACTGATACTGTCAATATATTTATTCCTTCACTTGGTAGTAAGTTCCATTGACTAATATAAATTTTATTTATACACTTCAATAGGTTTTTGGGTGGTTTCCAGGTGAGAACTCTTAATAATGTGTCAAAAAATCATAGAATTGTTATTGAGTGTGTTGTCATGATTTTGAAATGTTATAATATTACATCTATACATTTGTTGGATATCTCTAAAAGGAGTTTTTTTTCTTTAAAATATTATTTATTCGCCACAACAGACTAATCCAATGAAAAGAATAATCAATGAGAAATTTAAGAATTCATTTTCATACAATCATTAATTAACTCACCCTTAGGAGAACTTCTGAGGTCATTCCCAGAATTATGATGTATTTTTTCACTCCTCTAATATTATCAAAATGGGTGACTTATTTTAATTTAATAGCCTACAGGTAAAATAAGTGCATGTCTTGAAGAAGCTATTTTGAGATTTATAATATTCTAATTCTTAAATGTTATTCTTTATTATTCTTCAACACAGTTACTACAACTTTATCCCTTAAGGTACTAGTGTTTTTCTCAAATAATGATGATTCTCGTTTAATTCTTCTTCTGCTGAGGATCTTGGGAGTGTAGGAAAATCGTCATGATGCTGTTCGAAAAAAATCAGTTTTTCTTTCTTTTCTAATATATCTTCAATATTATGTAAAATGGCTCTGAAACCCTCTAACCTGTTATTTTTTTAATAAAGAAAAACACCAAAAATAATCAACATTTATTTCTTATGATATGAGAAAAATACATACCTTGAACATTTTTTTTATATACTTTTCCTAAGTCTTTAAAAATTGAATTCAGAATTTTTTGGAATAATGTTAAAACTCATTAAGTAAAATAGCATTTAAAACTGAGCAATCTAACTCTATAAAAATAATCAATCTAGTGTACAATGCAACCCAACTATTTTTATCAAACATAGTTTTTCTCTATGACTATTCCTTATTTATCTTAGTATTTTTGAGAATTGGAGGAACTTGCTGTACAGACCTGGTAGGCCTCAAAATCACAAAGATCCATCTGCCTCTGCTTCTTGAGTGCTGGAGCCAAAATCATGTACCACCAAACTCAGATATTTTAGTAATTTTTATTAATACAATTTGTTATTGTGTGTTATGCCAGGTGTAGTGTACTGAAGTTTTACTTCTTCATTAAACACTTTAAATATCTATTGACCAAATGGCATATGAATACTTCAGTTCTTACTGCCAAGGAGCATGAGATTAATGACCAAAGTATCTCTATAAACTCCAAGTATATTAAAAATATGATAAGATAGCAAAGTGGATGATCATAGACATGCTTATAAAAAAAGTACACAACACATATCAGATTTTTTATTTTATAGACATTCCAAAGACTCCTTCTAGGGCCAATACCAGGAGGATGGGGTGGCATGGGAGTCAGTAACCTTATGTGGGTAATAATGAGTAGAATTTAGAGGAATTTGAATGGTTTCCAAAGACTAGATTTTTAAAAAGAACCTTTAACTCAACAGATATCAGTATAAGTTTTAGGTAAGAGACTGGCCTGATTATTCAGGGTATACACAAAAACTTAGAGTGGCCACATGTAGCCAATCTCATAGAAGTGCATATTTATTTCTAACATATCAATTTAGGTGAACATTTTATCATTGAATAAGCAGCATTTTAGTAGCCAATATACAGTTAACCTTGAATGGTCATAGAGCTTTTGAAACTTTCATTGTTCTTGGCTTTTTTAATATACGTCAACTTCAGACTTCACATATTTAGTTAATATTTGCTAGTGTTGGTGGATTTATTTCATATTTATAATGCTTTCTGAGCTTGGTTTCTGATACTCTTTTGCATATAAAGAAAATCTTCTAGAAGTGGCATCAGACCTTTACAGCTGTTCCACACTAAGGAATCCCAGTCTAACCATAATCATGTCCTTGTATTACCATTGGCATCTGGGGCTTTCTCTTGTGTTCAACATTGATTTGGGTCTATAAAATTGAGTATGCCAAGTTTGCCATCAAACCTTCAGAGCTTAGGATAGAGAATGGAGTCTAAAGTTATTCTTGTAGGAACTGAACTTTTTATTAATATTGGAAACTGGCCATAGCAAGGCAAGGTAGGATGGAAGGAAGAGCCCTGCCTCTTTCAGTTTGAGACATTAGCTTTCCTGTGAAGTGCTTCACTTCAAAGACCTTAGTATGTGTAGTGTTGGGCTGCCTGAGAAAACAGAGCTGGGTAGAGAGAGGATAACTGAATGATGACTTTCCTCCAAAAATATGCCTCACTGTTGTCCTGAGCAGACTCATTTATCCACTGTTATTTGGCACCCTTCAAACCCAGCTCTTTAATGTCAGTCAAATTGTCCAGGTGATAAGCTAAGACTTGACCCTCTGCCTGCTTTTTCACACTTTGTTTGGTTGGCTGGGATCCTCTTCTTCAGCTCAGCAGGCTGTCACTGGAGTGAAGGGAAGACTGTGTCTTCTAGAATTTTGCATTGGGAATTACCTTCAACTTTCAAAGCTTTCCAACGTATCTACACGTCAGGTTGTCAGTGCACGAAACAAGAGAACCTTGCATTACCAACTTGTCTTTGATAAAGGCCTTCTTGTTCTGTACTTTTCTCTTACTAATCCTGTTGCTTTGTGCTGTATGCTGAACTGTGTGTGGCCATAAAGACAGTAAAACCTTAATTTCCAAACCTCTAAAGTCATAGCCCTTACTATCACTGAATGTCTCCTGATTGGAAGTAAGGTTTTTATAGATACACTTATTGAGCATAAACTCACAGCAGAGAAGAGTTAGGCCCTAAATCTACTGTGAATATATCTTTATGGAAAAAGGAAATTTAGCCACAGACATACACACAGAAGGGACTTCATACAGACTTCAGCGGGAACGTGTTCTGCCAACGTTTTGATCTTTGATTTCCAGCCTTTATAACTATGACATGATAAACTTCTTTTGTTTAAGCCACTTGCTTTATGGTACTTGGTTACCACAGTCTTAAACTAACTCACCCAGTTTCCTTAAATAACTCTTGTTTGTAATGTTTCCTAAAGGTAAATTGACATATTGTACCCTAGAACAGACAAGGCTTCCTTTCTAGATTGCTCTGTGTTGGCTCGTCTGTTATGACTGCTTCATTTAATCAAATCCTAGACTGGTATCCAGACTCAGTAACAACTAGCTTAGAGGCATGCTGACTATTTGTCCTAGAAGCCACCAGTAAGCCACAATAGTTCATGCCAAGATCAATGGATTATGTTAAAAAGACTTTTGGCACAGTGTTGAAATTATGTCCAGCTACCAGACTATTGCCATAAGTGATTTTTGTAGCCAGGTCCCCTTATATTACCTTCAAGTCTGGAACTACATCCTGTAATATCAGAAGTGACTTTAGAACCATCAAAGTAATTTAAGGTAAGGTTAACCAAACCTCTATTTGGAGAGAGTCAGGTTACAGGTTTACAATCTTCCAAACTCTCTTGAGTCGTATATTTAGTAAACATGCTTGGATATTTGTCATATTTGCTGCAGAAGACACAAAACTAAATTTTTGAACAGCAAGTTCTTCTAAATGCCTGATTTAATAAACATTTATTGAAGATAAGAACAATGTTTGTTTATTTTGTTGTTTATTGCCAATTCCATTCTTCATCATCGTTTTCTCCAGAATGCACCATTACAAGGAGTGGTTTTTCAGTTTTCAAGGACTTTGTATGAATCCTTGAAGGGAAATGAGGTAATTATATTGAAATAAGATGTAATTTCAACATACTTTCATGTTATTGAATTTGATGGATTATAAACATAGGATATACACATGCATGTGTACCCCCCCCCCCAAAACACACAGGTGAAGGTGAAGGTAAATTGGGGAAAGTGTGTGTGGGTGGGGATGAAAGTAAGCACTGAAGAAAGCAGAGGAGCAGGTAGGCTTTTGAACTTTTCTAGAAGTAATAGACCCAGATTTGCAATCATGGACTTCATCAACTCTGAATTAAACATCTCTTAAAGTTCTTAACTCCTTAACATGCCATCATTGTAAATACATTTCTACATGAGTGTAGAAAGGAAAATTTTCCAACTATATCATTCTGCAATCTGTCCTTTGAAAATTCATGCTCTTGCATATAGGACACAATATTTCATTTTAAATAATCTTCCCCTAATTTTTTAATTGTGCTATCATCAACTTAAAAGTCCAAGAATCAAATTCTTATGTAGCTAAAATATAGATGTGATGCAAGGCACAAATTATCCTGGGGCATATTTTCCCATGAGCCTGTGAAGTTAAAATAAGTTAGCTTTGTCCAAATAACACTTTGGGCACAGCCATGAAATTTTGTCTAGCCACAAAACTAGTGCCATAAATTACTTTTATACTCAGGTAGCTTATATTACTTTGAACCCATGAAACAAAACCTGTAGTATCAGAAAAAAAAAACCAAACAAAAAATGCTTTATGTCCATTAAGATTTAAGAGGAGGGTAACCACACCTCCATTTGGAGGAAGTTAGGTTACCAGCTTAGAATTTTTATTATCAAACCTTAGAGCTCCAGAATACTCCTCCATGTTATCATGCACCACTTCCTGGGCACAATGAACTGGGATTTGGGGTATTCAAGTTTTATTGTTTGATAGGAACAGTCAGTACAGGAATTCTCATGGATTGGAGTCTTGTGCCCGCATCCTTCCCAGGCTAAAATTGCACACTGTTATTCCATATGTTTGTGTCCCTGGTAGAGGCTTTATTTTTCCAATCCTTTAAGGACTGAAACAGGTTTGTGCCTAAGCCTCCAGGATGTCGGCTGTATTCTTTGAAGTCTAGGCAGAGGATGAAGTGCTTCTGGAGCTCATATTCTTAGTGCATCTGCAGAGATAGCACCATGTGGATGCAGCCCAGGTTTATAGCTTGTGCCTTCTGAAGAAGTAGGCAGAGCTGTATCATGGGGCACTTTGAGACACACCTGGGGTGCCAGGAAGCACTGCACTGAAATGCAGGGAGCAGACACTTGATGTGGCGAGCAAGCAGCAAATGAACTATATTCCTGCACTGCATTTCTGGAAACCTTGGTATGAAGACCTTGAAGAACACACCAATTAGTTGTCCAGCACCAAATGGTCAGCCCTGGAAATATACAGTCAAGAAGAATTATACAGTCCAAACATGTTATATTTAGGAATATGTAGGTATACAATATACATATATGCATGCAATAACAACTAGTGGAAAAAAAGAGGCCATGAGTGTGCACAAGAGTGGGGAGAAGTATATAGGAGTGATTGGAGGGAGGAAGGGAGGCCCAAATATTGTAATTGTATTAGTATCTCTAAAGATAAAGATGTCTTTTCCCTGGGCCTGTGGTCCAAGGGGCAGCCTCTGAAGTTTCTGAAATGCTTTAGCATTTCTCCTTCTTTCCTTGAAGATCGTGTTGTTTTTGTCTGTTTGTGCAAACCTGGCCACACTCTTATTTTTCTTCTCTAAACAAACTTTATTTTCATTATTCAAATGACCATGCTCAGAACTTTCCTGATTTTTCCCCTATTAACTTTTAACTATAAATTATATCTTAAAGTCATTTCCCCCCTTTGCATTTTACTACATACAGTTAAAGGAAGCCATGCATCACTTTCAATGCTTTGCTGCATAGACTTTTCTTTGGTTCTGTATCTCAGATTTGGCTCTTCAATCCTGCCTGATAAAGTTCATGGGCCAGGAAACATTTCAGCAGAGAGCTTTGTGATATCCCTGGATATGAGAACAGTCTCTTTCAGTTTCTAATACTTTCTTATTTCCAGTTGCAATGTCATCAGAATGGTTTTGATTACTGCTAGTCCTACTGGCATTCTGAGCATGATCTTTATAATTTAAGTAATTTCTAAAAATTTTCATAGTATCTCTACACCTTTCCTCTTTGAACTCCTTCTAGAATTGCCCTTAATGAGATATTCATGGCAATACTGCTTGTATCCTTTTACTATACTCTTCCAAATTCTTTTAGCCTTTACTTATGGTATTTTCAGTTTACTCATACTGAGTCAACTTTTGGTCTCCTCCCAATCAAAGAAACTCTCCAACCCGCTGTTTTACAACTTGAAATACTCTCTTTTCAGTAAGTTGACATCAATAAATTCAGACTGACCTAATTCTGTGCTCATTACATCATTATACCACAAAATGAGTGTCTATTTCCTCACCTGCTCTTGAGACTTCTGTCTACATAGATTGGAAAAAGGAAGTAATTCTGAAGTTTAGTATATCTCTTCATGGTAATACTCAGTACCTCACATTCAGGAGATTGCTGGAACTTTCCTCTTAGTTCTAAATCTACAAGTAATGAGGACTGGTGGGAATAAGTAGAGAGGAGAAGCAGTGTTGTCTTTTATGTTAATTCTGTAGGTGAGGCCATTAGAGTGTCCATAAGTAGCACAAGATTAAACTGCTCAGATTAGCTAGCATAAACCAATATCATCATTGTGGGTAAAGATCTCATAGTGTTAACTCTACTCTTTTACTACTAGAGCAGAGTGATGAATTTTGTTTGTGTGGAAAGTTGATTCAGTGACAAATAACTACAGAATTTAGGGGTCCAATGACTGACTGCCTTCAAAAGGCATTTCTTATACATCCTATTTGCAAATCCCATAATCATCTTCTTTCTTAGTGTCCTACGTCAACAGCAAACACCTTGTGAGGCTATTAGATTCATTTTGTTGTTGTCATTGTTGTAAATCAGTTATTTATAGAGTGAAATTCTACATCTTATCTACATTATTTTCATATCTATAGCTACAGGAAATAAGATTTTCCTCCAGGGCACGAATAGAATCCCTTATGACATTTAAACTGGGAGCTGAAACACATAAATTGTCACCTAGGATCAGTATGGAATAAATAATCTCAAACAATATGTATATATATATATGTATATATATACATATATATATGCATCTTTATGTAGATAGGAATCATTACCATTAAATGTTTACCAAATAAGTAGTAATATGCAGAAGTAGGAAGCAATGATGGAGCACACTGAGTTCTGGTTGCCACTATGCCCAATGTTCTATATAGTTATGGATAAAGCATTGTCCTTGATGATTATTTTTATCTCCTATAGAGTCAGGTGAATTGGCTTAGATAATCTTCAGTGTTCCTCAAAGGTTTAATATTTTATCTCACAAATGTAGTTCAATTAGTAAAAAAGACCCAATGATGTTCACATCTCAGACTTTATCTGGCTGGATGCTGGCCTGGTGGTATTGTTGAGGTAGGGCTGAGCTATCTTCAATAATGTGGAAGAAGTGAGGGGGGCATTTATACTAGCTGTGTTCTGTGGGTCATGCACTGACTGTCCCAATTTTGTGATTTTTTTTCATAAATCTAAAACAGAAGTTCTGATGTTACCTGTTGCACTGCACAGCTGAGTTACCTTTCTCTTTCTTCATGTGTGTGTGTGAGGGTGTGTGTGTGTGTGTGTGTGTGTGTGTGTGTGTGTGTGTGTGTGTGTGTTACGTGGTGCTTTGGGTCTCATTTACAGGTAAATGTGATGCTTCTAAGCTGCAACCATAGCTCTTCAAAAATGAAAACAAGCAGTGTGGATCATTTTGCTCCTGAATAAAGATCAGATTTTCACTCATGTCCCCAGTTATGGAGATTGAGGCTTTGATCTTATGCACCTGTAGTTGTTAGAATGGTAGAACCCAATAGATATGTCTTAACTTCCTAAACTGATGTATGTGCTTTTATTTGGAAAAAAGTCTTCATGGATGCAATTAAGTTGAAGATTTCAAAATGAGATCATATTAAAGTTAGAGTTTCCCCTGAATTGAATGCCATATGTCTTTAGAACAGACAAACAAGGTAAATACAAACACTTAAAAGAGGTTAGATAAAGATGGAGAATGGAACTTAGCATCAAAAGCACTGAGCATGGAGACTTCAGAAGCAAAATGACGCAAGCATGGATTTCTCCTTATTGCCTTTTTTTTTTGAGAAAATGTATTTCTGAAAATATTATTCATTTCAGACTTCTGTTCTCTACAACTGTGAACGAATTGGTTTCTATTGTTTTTTTATTTAAAAATCTTTTGTTTTATTGCTTGAGAGTCTCATATATGTACATAATGTGTTTTGACCAAATCTTCCCTTACTCCCTCCCCTCACTACTTTTCCATCCCATCTTCATGAGTTGTTTATTTAAAACCACCGAGTGCATTTAGTGCTGCCAGTTAGTGTAGGGTACAAGGCCATCTACTGGAACGTAGATAGACCCTCAGGGGCTGCATCCCAGAAGAAAACGACTATCCCTTTCCTAGTAGTCATCAATTGCCAAGAGCTCCTCAGCCAGGAGTGGCATTGCTTTTAAAAAGAAAATGGAAATTATATATATCTTGGAGGAATCTTTGAGTGTGAGAAGGCAGCTAAAACAGAAGTTGGCACAGAGAAAGAAGAGTGGCACAAAATGCATCTATTTTTACTAGTATATTTCAATAAAGTGGAAATTTTTGCATTCAATTTTATTTGTTTTATGTTTCCCTAAGAACATGTTTCTTATAAGCAACTTTTTAGCAAGGAGTTATTCTAGAAGATTCTATGTGTAGTGTTACATACATACTCAGGAATTTTTGTTAGGTGTTTATTTAGAAAAGATGTACAATTGTGATTTCATGAAGTGAGCATCAAGACAATCATCAGAAGACAGAAAGATAACGCACTATCGTTCAATAATGACTTTCCTTCATATATTCTCAATAAAAAGGAATGTGTTAATTATTTCTATACAGAAAATAAATCGACCTTCTTTTTGGAATCCCAAGGGACTATGTAGAACTGATGATTTCCCTGAGCTCTTCAACATACCTTGTTCTTTGGAGGCTTGAAATCAGGGCTCTACTCAAATGATAAAAGATCTCCTTGATTTACAGTTTTTTGTTTTGATTTTGTGGGGACAATAAGATATATTTACTTAGGTGAAGATTTAAAGATCAGGTTTTCACTAACACTTTCGTGTTGAGCATCCGTTTTATGCAGCACACCTGAAGCCTTCTCTGTAGTTCTCTGGGGATATTTAATCACAAATACCTGGAAAACTTTTTTTGGTGAGCTATAAGATTTTCCTGGTTTATTTGAGGACCACAAGTACTCTTAGTGAAATCACATTAAAGTAGCATCATGGGAAAACAGTCTTGGATTTATAAGCTTGGGATTGCCTACTGGTGCAAATTGGTGAAGCAGGGAGCTGGAATTTATTTCATTTTCTTTCCAAAATACATATTTAGTTAAAATAGAATTATGTCACTTCCCCCCACTTTCTGCCCTCCAGCCCCTCCCACCTACCTCCTTTCCAATCCCTCCCATGCTTCCTCAATTTATAGCCTCTTTTTCTTTCCTCTTTATGTTCATTTTTGAGATTGTATTTTAATTATATCTCTTTATTCCTTTTGCTCCCTTCTTTATATCTGCACTCATATATCTACTCCTTCCTATACTTATTCAAAATTATGGCCTCTTTTTATTAATTATTATTGCATACATATATGTATTTGTATATACACACATATTTCTAAATATAACCTGTTGAGTCAATATAGTGCTCTTTGTATGTATGTGTTCCTGGATGACTACTTGGCACTGGACAACCAATTGGTATGCTCTTTGATAACTCTGTGTGTGTGTGTGTGTTCATGCATGTGTGTATGTATGTATAAACATACACGCACAGATATCTTGTTGAGTCTGTTTTTGTTGTTTGTATGTGGTTTCAAGGCCAATCACTCTGCATTGGAAACCACTTTGGGTACTCATCCTTGGGAGAGTCTAATTCTCCTTTTCCCAGTAATCATTAGTTGCCTATAAGTTCTTTGTTTAAGGTGGGACACTGTGAAATTTTTCCTCTTCTATATTAATATGCCTATTGATGTTGCCATTTTTCAGACAACCTTAGATTGTCAGCTGATGCAATGGTAAAACAGAGAGCAAAAATTTATTTTGTAATTTAAAAACATCCAGTGTTTTTATTAACTTATCCTTTCTTTTCTCTCTGTATGCCTCAATTCATGTTCTTTTTTTTTTTTGAGACTATCTAGCAGTAGAAGTAATGGTTCTCTGGCTCTTATGATAAAAATTAGGATTTACTAAACACTTTCCATGAGCCAAGCAATTAGGTAATTTGTTTAAGATAACACAGGTATTAACATCTGTTAATATTTACTAAAGCCGGTTATTAATGATGAAGTTGTGGTATGCAGCCAAACAGTATATGACAATGTCTGTGGTTACCTAAGGTGACTCAGATAGTACAGGGTTCTTACTCAGTGTCAACTGATTTCTCTCTAACTGCAAGACATTCTTTCCATGTGTACACGCCTGATTAAGCTACAGTTTTCCTTGAGCTTCTCTGTCATAATAATATCATTATCATGCAGAAAAGCCCAGCACTTAGCACTGAGTAGAGAGCTGGCACAAGGAAGTTAGAAATATTTGTCTTTGTTATTAATTTCTGAGTAAAAATTTCTGGAAACTTTGAACTTAAAGTAGCTCATGTTTAAGTTTTAAAGGAATTTCAGGTGTGAATTGTCAACACAGATCTCGGTTCTCTGCTTCAGGTGCTCTCTTAACATCACCCAAGATCTCAGCCAGGCTGAGAACCCACATAAAGACTAAAATGCGGTGAGATCTGCTTCCAAACTCACATACATGCTTGTTAATTATGTTCCCTTGGTTTTTAAGTCAGACTTTACAAATGGCTATTAGCTGAAGAACCCCCACCCTCCACTTCCTGGTCACTTGAGTGTAACTAATATGGCCAGTTGCTTCACGGAAGCAAGCCAAGAAGAGGATAAATTACCAAGGAGTACATCAGAATCTCTGTAATCTAGCTTCAAAGTTTTTTTTTAATCCCGTGTGTGTGTGTGTGTGTGTGTGTGTGTGTGTGTGTGTGTGTGTGTGTG
>CABHPR010142884.1:17796-33349 GCA_902168415.1 Peromyscus melanophrys
AGAGAGAGAGAGAGAGAGAGAGAGAGAGAGAGAGAGAGAGAACAACAAAGTTTATCCTGGTACACCATGCTTAATAGAAAAATGAGTTTTTATTAAATCTAACATATAAAAAACATTCTTTCTGGAATAACAAAGACATTTTTGTCCACATTAGAAAGAGATAAATTATGCTATTAAGAAGAAAATAAAGCAAACTTCTGTGCTCATTTTCTAAAACATGCTGTCAAATTTGTTGCTTGACTAATGGAAAGCATTTGTGTTAGAAACATGGCAACTGATACCACTTTTTTCCATCGTATCAATACTTTGTAAACACCACATTTTATTGCCCAAAGGAAGAAAGTAATTCCAGTACCTATAATGTGAGTTTTAGGATAAGAGACTAGGCTGTTGATGCTGAGCTCTCCAGCTTTGGTGGTTGACACTTCCATGTTCGATTTGTAGGAAGATGGAAATGACTGTCACATTTTTATTTGTTCAGAAGAACAAATAGAAAATTACTTGCATGGTAAATTTATATCTAGGAGATATTCTATGCAGGAGAAAGGAAATGGCTGCTAAGCAGATCCTGATTTGGGGCATAATCAGAACCCGACAATTTCTATAGTTATTTGTTATGAACATTCTCTTTGCTGTCTTTAAATGGACATTTATAAACGATTTAATGTTTTTGGCAGAGAGAAAATATAAAGAATGTGTTGTCATTTTGAAATGTGTATAACAGGATGAAAAAAACTCATTCTTTTTTCCAGTTCTTTCTCTGTTTAAAGAAAGAGACTACTGAGCCTTAGGTCTATTGTTAAATTACTGCTCCCCATGGATCATGCATTATCCAGCCAGAGATACGTGCTTTTGTTTCTGTCTTGCAAAGAACATGACTGTCTTTCTTCTTTCTTCCTAACTTCTAACCACTGTATTAGATTTGTGTATTTTATAACATATTGCATCTCACCCCTCAAAATATCCTGTAAAATGTCAGTAGTAATCCTTGTGTATGAAGACTACTTTAGAGGAGAAGAAAAGTATGAAGAATATTTTATCTGTTTCCTATACAACACAGCCAAACTTAATGAAAGCTTTTGTTATAGTCACAGATGGCTTCATCACTTTCTGGCTTACACATTTTCCTATCCCTGCTTTCCACTGACTAACACAGCTCCAGTGAGACTGCAAAGATCTCTCCAAGCAGGGGAATTGGTCCAAGTGTGTTATGTATCCTCGTAGCCAGCAGCTTTCTTGCTTCCCTTGATTGGTTTCATGAAACCTTTAATTCCTTGTTCCCTTCTTTTTCCATGAGCACCTCCATTCTTTCTGTCTCACAGCTTGTTAGAACACTTAAGTGTTCTCTATCCCCAGACCTATCATTAAGAATCTTATCTGTTGACTCTGTCCCATACACAAGGAAGGCACATATGAAGTTTGTGGCCATCTCCAACATTAAAATGTCATTAATGGTTATGATGAAAATTGCCTATTAGTATTTCATCACGTAGAAAATCAAGTTGTGACACTAGTTTAACAGATATCTTTAAGGTTGTTGTTCCCTTTGTAGTCTCAGTGATTCATGGTGTAAACTCCCAAGACATTTGAGCATTATTTGACATTAGATTGACTTTAAGACAGACTCTTCCTTCTTAGAGGACATTGTATCTCACCCTGTGAAATATCACTATCATGAATACAATTCCACAGCAGATCCAGCTCAAAAGAGTTGATATAGCCAAACCGGTTTCGTACAGATTCAGTCACCAAGAACCTGTGAACGTTGTCTCATAGTTGGTGTGTATCCTCTGGCCCTTTGCTTGGTTTCCATTCTACTTACAGGTTTCCAGGCACTCACATCCTTCTCAATGCTAGCCAATTTTGAGAAGTAATTTGGCCTTTCTTTTGCATATCTAAGTAATAATTGTGTATCACATCAATCAAAACCCACCCCCCATCATACACAATCACCAATAATCCAGCTGAGCATGAGCAGAGAAATTGCCATTTTAATTCTTTCATATCTTTGACATCGCTGTATTAATGTTTCCTTTCTTTCTGTCCTACTGTTCTCTCATTGGTCATACATTACTTTAATAGAACTTTTATTCTTGGTTTGCAATCTTTGAGGTCAGATATGTTCTAGATGCCCTGCCAGTAATCTTCCATGGGTTAGTGCAAAAAATGGAAATATTTAAAATCTCAGAGTTTATTTCTTACTATAAAATACCTTAGCTCATCCTAATATATTTTGTAATTGTTCATGTGGTTGACTATATATATATATGTATATATATGTATGTATGTATATATATGTATATATGTCTATTCAATCAACTCTCATGTGGTTTATATATATATATAATAGATGTTGAATATATATGTATGTATGTATGTATGTATGTATGTATATATATTCAGTCAGCTCTCTGCTCCATTACTAGCTATTGTTCTTGCTCTACAAATACCTCACTATACTCATTTTCGTGTTCCCATAAGTTCATGAAGCGAAATCTATAGTCCATATGCTCAGAGAGCACAAGTTATTCTGTCAGGATTTGATCATTAGTAATGCAATGTGAAGACTTACTTCTCTTGCCAGCGTTGTGTGATTATTTTTCCCTAGTCATGTTAAGGAACACATAGGACTTGTGCCAAAAGCATATGTTATGAACTTTATTTGTAGTTAAGTAATAGATGATACCTTCTAATTATAACAAGCTAAATGGTGCAGTTATGCAGAGCATAATGGAAATATCCACCATTTCTCTCCTTCCACAAATGTTTCCATTCTCAGAATTCAAAAGCATGGTTCATCAACATTTTAAAGCAATTCTTAGTCTACTTTTCATAAAATTATGCTATGCTATTTACATATAATTCTGCATTTGCATTATTGTTTGCTGCTATTCTATTTTGTATCGTGTTTCTCCTGTTTAAAAGTGCCTCTCTTTATTCTATGGGCTATACATTTTTCTTTCATGATGTAGCTCAAATATAAACGTTTGCTGGAAGAGTTCCTCTTAATTGTTCACCTAGAGGATAAGTTCTGTCTCATAGTATTGTTACATATTCTTCCCTCACAGCCTTTATTGCACTATAATATAATTATGTGCTATTTATACCCTCCAGGAGACTGTGAACTCCTTAACTCATTTAGTAATTTTTCATGCACATAATGGACACTTAATAAACACTTAAATGAATTAAGTTCATAAGGCATTCAGCATACCTTCCAAAATCTTAGTTTTCATTTAATAGGATGTCTAGTGGTGGAAAGAATAGGAGGTTTTTTGGCAAGAGAAATTGAAAATCAAACTTAAAACCTGCATATTTCAGTAATTTGATTAAATAGAAGGGAAATATTCTGAATTCAGTAACTGATGTGGCTCTTTGTCTCTTTCTTTTTTTATCCTCTTCAATCTTCCCTTTCACAATGTGGAAAAATTAACTCAAAAAAAGGGTTAATATTCAAGTATATGAAAGATCTCAACTGAAATACTCCGATGAAAATGGTAAACTTTCTAAGACTGCTTCTATCAATGATTTCTCAGATGTCATACTGAAAGTTTAGCCAACAAAAAATGAAAGTATACAGGCAGGATTACATTATATTAAAATGCTTATTAATATAGTAAAGGAAACAATCACCAAAATGAAAAGACAGCTTCTCCAATGGGAGAAAACCTCTGCAAACCCTAAAGCTGATAACAGTTAAAAAATTCTTACAATGTGGTAGCAAAAACCAATCCAAGAAAAAAATGGCAAAGAATATCAGTTTAAATTTATCTAAAATAGATATATAAGTGGCCAACAGGCACACAAAAAAGCTGGAAACATTACTATCAAATAAGGGAAATAGAAATTAATACCATGAGGTAATATCACCTCACATTTATTGTTAGTAAAGCTATTACCAAAGATGAAATAATTTTGGTGAGATATGGACTCATGAATACTCTAAGATAAAACATATATGGTATTGTCTCTATAGAAAATGGTATGTAACACACTTGAAACACTAAATATAAATCTACGGTGCCCTTAAGCAGTCTTTCCTCACGAGCATATCTTCAGAAAAATTAAAAGTCATAGTCAGTAAGCAACATTTGCATTCCTATGTTCATTTGATTATTTCCTAGTGTCAACAAATTGAGATAAACTTAGTTTCCGTTCATAGATCACTAGATAAAGTGTACTGTAGAATGATACTTTTCATTGTGTCTTCCTTCAAGGATCACCCCCTGGCCCCCAAGCACCTCTATGTGTTTTGACCTTCTTAAAGCTAATTTGTGATATCCAACAGGTTTCTGTCTCTTGTATTCTGTTACAACTCTCTGGATTGTTGGAATTTCTCCTCATCAACCTTGTTTAAGTTACCGTTGAAGACAAAATACACAGTATTTTTTTTAGTGGGTTATAAGTTTCAAATTAATTCTATTTTTGTTGGAATTAGTCTGAAGAATTGTGTTTTTTTACTGCTTCAATCTTTTCATTTTTAAAGTAAAAGTAGACCAAATTCTTAAAGACTTAGCAGATACAATGAATCACTGTCTCTAAAAGTAACATTTATGTGAGCAAGAGTTGTTGGGACCAGGGATGGATGGAATACAGGGACAAGTGGCCAAATGAATGGAAACACATGAACTGTGAACCAATGGCTGAGAGGCCCCCAACTGGATCAGGCCCTCTGAATGGGTGAGACAGTTGATTGGCTGGCTTGATCTGTTTGGGAGGCATCCAGGCAGTTGGACCGGGTCCTGTGCTCAGTGCATGAATTGGCTGTTTGAAACCTGGGGCTTAGCAGAGATGCTTGGCTCAGCCTGGGAAGAGGGGACTAGACCTGCCTCGACTGAGTCCACCAGGTTGATCTCAATCCTCGGGGAGTCTTTGCCCTGAAGGAGATGAAAATGGGGGGTGGGTTGGGGGGAGGGGGGAGGGGTGGGAGGGGGGAGAACGGGGGAATCTATGGCTGATATGTAAAGTTGAATTATATTGTAAAATAAAATAAATTTAAAAAAAAGTAACATTTAGAAGAGTCTTCAATATTTTGGCATCTCTGGGCCACATTGAATAAAGAATTGTTCAGGGCCACACATCAAATACATAAACATTAACATAAGCGGTGTACAATTTTTCATGACATTCACCACACAGATAAGAAAAATATCCCTCACATAACAACCCTAACACCATGGCATAGTACTTGGAGAATTGTTTAAAATCATCAAGCAATTCTCATTTGTAATCACTAATAAGGAAAATGAAAATAGCTAAGTAATACATCCTCAATGATTTTATAAACTTTGTTTGTTATAAAAATAAAAGGCAATATAAACTTCATGGGATAATTGACACTGTTTTAGAGAAAAATACATCACACCTGGTTGTGTGATGATAGTTATCGTTCTCAGTGAGCTCTTAAGGTGTTATTAAATACTTCAGTTATAATATCACTTTACTGGGCTTCATGCTTGAAGATAGTTGCTCACAGATGTTGTTGCTGCCCAAAAGCAATGCCATGCATGAAGTTGAACTGAGGGATATTTATCTCTGGGAAGATGGGACTTATCTAATAAAGAATCATCAATATTTCTGTAAGTGGAATGTTAGATTGAAGCCCTATCATTCCATTTGACAAATAACATACTGTGTTTACTGAAATAGAGTTGCAAATATATCAAAATATCATTTTCTGAGCAAATTTGATTTCTATTTTTAAATTATTATATCAAAATTGAAAAGCAAAGTTACATACATTCAATCTACACAGGACTGTATTTGGCCAGTGGTTTGAAATGCATAGAACTGTTTGCCTTAATTTGTATCTGCTATAATTTGAATTTCATTTGGAATGTTGAAGTAATTAGAACTACTGAATCAATAAGCTGGTTTTCACCTTGAAGGTCCATGTTTAGTTTTTAAATAAGCATCTAAGTCCACTAAAAGCAATAAATTTGTATGCCATCTTTCATTATAAAGTTCTAGCAAAAATTGTTTTTGATACCATAAAAATTGATAACAAGTCTCTATGTTATGAATCATAAAATATTTTCAACATTTGGCCTTGACTTAGCCATATTAGGTTCAGAAAATCAATAATGCAGCAGTAGTCAGTACCAACACTAAAAAGGATTTTCTGGAAGTAGTCATGATCTAAACTGTTGGCTCTTTAGAAATTCACAATCTTGATGATGATGGGTATGATATCATCCATTTTTGATAATTTTGTGAATAAATTTACCAGATGTACTAGACAATGATGCTTCAACAATTGCTTTATCTTTTATTAATTTATGTCTTTTACCCAATATTGTAAGGGCACCACAGTAACTGCACTAGACACATTCACAATGGCTGAAAAAAATTGCTTTAACATTTTTTACTGCTCTGTGTAAATCTCTTGATTTTGTTGTATCTTTTAATATAACTAGAGAGAACTTCTTTCAGTGACATTCTATGTGTGATCAACACCTCTAATAAAAATGGCAGATTGAGGCAGATTTGTGGCATCAAAGCTATTATCTGCCACCAAATTACAAATTATAAAATTAGTGGCTCTACTCTTCAAACTTCTTTTTATAGATTTTTCCAATTTCTTTCATTTGCCTGACTATAGTCTAGTGAGATAAAATGGTTTTAGTAATAGCTCACCTTTTAACAGACCCTCCTTACCATACATTATTTAATTAACTCTGCATCAATAAATGACTTTGATTTTTTTGCCATTAAATATTCAACAACACAACTAAGTTGTGTGATTGAGCTGTAATTTTTTAAAGTAAAATTTTTATCGGAAGACTATTTTGTCTTTACAATACAATATTTTATTCAACAAACTTGGCAGTATGTTTTTGCATATAATGATGTTTCAAGTTAGTCTTTGAAAACTTCCACAGATTTCTACAAATTAAGCTCAATGTCTTTAGCCTTGACAAAAAGGTAGTCCGTCCACTTTTCACTTAACAATCATTTTCATTTGTAACTTTTCTTTTTTGGGGGAAGTTATGTTGTTTTTCAGACATTCTCACGGCTATGCTGAGATTGAAAAGTAAAAGACAAGAGACTGTATTTTTTTATGAAAAGTATTCACAAGAAGACTGAAAGCAAAGTTCATGCCCCTCCGAATCTTAGATGGGCATGTAGCCCAAATCGGGAGCTCTATCATGAGTGAATTCCGGTGATACATAAGGCTGCTGAAAGTGTGAAGGCATACTTAATGATAAATTAGAGGGCTGGCAAGAAGGCTTAACAGGAAAGGTGCTAGCTTCCAAGTCCCACAGCCTGATTTTCATCCCTGGAACCACATAGAAGAAGAACAGAACTGATTCTACAAGTTGTCTTCTAACCTTGTCCCTCTTCTAATACATAAATAAATGAGTTTTGAAAATTTGAATATGAATTCTTACCTGTCTAAATAACATTGAATATGGCAGGTTAATTAATACATTAGTGAAAATTACTGTATTTCACACACTAAGCCACCATGGGCAGGGTAACAACTAATGGTACCATTTCAATTGTCTGGTCTTAGAAGGTATCACATCAGAAGCCACATACCATGGTAAAACTAAAGCCATACTTGTATACAAGTAGTGAGAGCATGTATATGCTTATTTTGTGTGACATTATGACAGAACAATGTTGTTTACAAAATTCCTGCTCAAGACAGCATAAGAACTGCTTAAGATGTTTTACATAAATTGGCTCTGTGTTGGACCACATTCATAACTGTTTTAGTCAGGGTTCTATAGAGGAACAGAACTTCTGGAGTATATATGGAATTAGAATGGTTTATGGTCCAGCTAGTCCAACAATGACTGTCTACCAATGGAAGGTCCAAGAATCCAGTAGCTTCTCACTCCACAAGACTGGATGTCTCAGCTGGTCTTCAATGTATGCCCAAATCCCAAAGAGGTGGCCTCTAAGGCCACTGAAGGAATAGACCCAGCCAAAGAGAGCAAGCCGGCAAAGAGCACAAGCTTCCTTTTTCCATGTTCTTTATGTAGGCTGTCAGCAGAAGGTGTGACCCAGATTAAAGGTGGATCATCCTACTTAAAAAGATCTGGATTAAAGGTTTATCTTCTCACCTCAAAAGACTGAGATTAAAAATGGGTTTGCCTAAAGCAAGAAATCCGCAGAGTCTGCTTAAAGGGCAAAGGGATTTATTAAGAAAGGAAAACTTGCAAGACAGAACAGAGGAGTTGTCACAGGGTCCTGGAAAGGTGAGGCACGGTCTGACGCTGTGCTTCTGCCTGACATCGTGCCTGGAATCCAAGTCCCACAAGAGATCGCAGAGCACATTATGTGTGTCTCTGGTTTTAGGGGTAGCTCTGAGCCATGCCCCAGGGGCAGGTACTTTAATGTCATAGGTAGGTGGGACAGTTACCTGCTACATCTCTCGGGTTGGTGTTTCAAGATCATATACAGAACAGCTACCCACTACATTTTCCTACTTCCTACTTTTTAAGAAAAAAAAATCTCTTACAGGTATACCCTTAACAGCCACTTAGGTTTTAGTTAAGTTAACAACCATGAATAGCCATCACAACGACTATCCTTGTGGCTCACTGGCTATGGGTTGGACACCCCTAATTTAGAGCTCTTAAGATGAGACCACAAAACTCCAAGTCTATAATCAAATAAAACTACTCCATTATTTTTTCCATAAACATACAGAACTTTGTTTTTGAATTCACAACAAAAATCTAAATGCTGAGTAACATGAGATACACACTGAAATCAATTAGTGACACCAATTCCCAACACAATTAATCGTGTTAAAGTGAGCAGTCCTTTGACCCACTGCCTATTAGATGCACAGAAGTATTTTTGGCTAGGGGACCTAGTAAACATCAATGTTTATGACAATCAAGTGTGAGTTGATGGAGGAGGGAGGGTTCACAGTAATCAAGTGGTCACCAATCCATGTTTATTGGTGTCTACTAGCTGGTCTGTGTTTACTCACTAATGGAAACTGGCCACTGGGTGTGACTCATACGTACCATCTTGGCCCATTTCCTCCCCTCCCTTTTGACTTTCTTCTCTGGTTTGAGAACTTATTTCTCTATCCCTGTATGTGAATCACCTTACTGTTGTGGGAATTCTGTATGTTTGTTCTACTTCTGTTTAGGATATTTTATATATTGATACAAATTAAGAATATTGTTGTCAGCTGGGGCGGGGGTGGGGGGTGGGGGGGTGGGAATGGTGATGGTGATGGCGGTGATGGTACATGCCTTTAATCCCAGCACTTGGGAGGCAAAGCCAAGGGGAACTCTGTGAGTTCCAGGTCAGCCTGGTCTACAGAGCAAGATTCAGGACAAAAAAAAAAAAAAGAATATTGTTGTCATATTGCACTATACATTTCTACCTCTGATTAAGATATATGTGTATATTGTCACAATTTCAAGGTCATTGTCCTTAAACTTTACATCTGTGAAGTAAAGATGTAAATTGTTATAATGTAAGGCCTTAGTCTTTAAGTTATATAGGTTGATAAGAGTTACAGATTAATAGTCACCTTTGTTTGTCAAACTTATAGTCATGTTAGTCAGGTTTTCTAGATGAGCAGAGATATATTTCAGATGGATAGTTAATATTCAAACACTTCATAGACCTAGATAATATGGCATTTAAATGTTTTTCTCTTACTGCTGCTTATCTTTTTTTTAAAATTTATTTTATAATTTAATTTAATTTTACTTATCAGCCACGGATTCCCCTGTCCTCCCTCCTCCAGCCCCCCCTCCCCCCAGCCCAACCCCCATTTCCATCTCCTCCAGGGCAAGGACTCCCCTGGGGATTCAGCTTAGCCTGTTAGATTCAATCGAGGCAGGTCCAGTCCAGGCTGAGCAAAGTGTCCCTGCATAGGCCCCCAGAGATCCACGGCCACGCCCCAGGTAGAGCTCCGTGAGTCCAGTCGGTGAGAAAGAGGAGGGATTGTATGAGCAAGATATGTTGAGACCATGATTGGAAAAAGCACAGGGACAAATAGCCAAACTAGTGGAAACACATGAACTATGAACCAATAGCTAAGGAGCCCCCAACTGGATCAGGCCCTCTGGATAAGTGAGATAGTTGATTAACTTGAACGGTTTGGGAGGCCCCCAGGCAATGGGACCAGGACCTGTCCTTAGTGCATGAGCTGGCTGTTTGGCATTTAAATGTTTTAATAACTTAGAATTCTGTTGACATGAGACACGATTGCCCCTGGCAGCACTGATCTATTCCCAAGAGGATGCTGGGCATCAAAGACACTCCATATGAAATTTGTCTTCTTCTTGGGAAAAATGGCCTGTTGGGCAAAGAACTGCCCTTGCCTCAACTGCTGACAGTAAGCAGGCTGTCTAATCCAGATGAGCAGGAAACAAGGAAAAGTGACTACTGAACCTTTCCAAGACAGGGTGGGACAGTCTTTCAAATTTTCCTGCTTCTGAAAATGGCCTGTCAGATATTCTAGGTCTGTAGCCAATAGTGGATGCCTCAATGTTGCCAAGAAACATTGGGTGGCTGTCCAGGCAGCCAGTTGTTTCTGTCATTCACTGCATTTTTTAGAAATTGTTTGCTGCTAGGCAGTGGTGGCGCACGACTTTAATCCCAGCACTCGGGAGGCAGAGCCAGGCGGATCTCTGTGAGTTCAAGGCCTGCCTGGGCTACCAAGTGAGTTCCAGGAAAGGCACAAAGCTACACAGAGAAACCCTGTCTCGAGAAACCAAAAAAAAAAAAAAAAAAAATTGTTTGCTTGCACTTCCTGTTTACTCAGATGATATCATTTTTCTTCTCAGGTCTGTGATAGGGTTGAAGACTAGATAGTTACAGTTGCAATCCTCTCATATTTTAGCTAAGAGCATTTCAGGTACAAGATTTAGATTCCTCAGGATAGGACAACTTTGGAGTAATCTCTGTAACCTGACAATTACCTAGGACTTGCACATTTAGTATATGTCTCTTGCTTGATGTTGTTCTTGTTGGCTGTAGTTCCATTTTTGTTTATGTTATTACCTTTTCTTCTAGACAAAACTTGATAATTGGTCTTATTGTATATAACTTTGTATTAGGTTTAGAACCCTCTTCTTTAGACAAAAAGGGGAAGTGTTGTAGAAAATCATTCCATTCAACAAATGAATATGGGGTATCTGACTCAATGGGCATAGTCTTGTCTGCCTACATGACCACTTAAGAGGAGAGAGCGAGAACAGTCACACTTGCTCTTGCGTAGCAAGGACCAGGCATGTTAGGTGGCATGGCGCAGCTTGCAGTTGGTTCCCATCACCCTGGGGTAAAATGGAGGACAACGACAGCTGGATAAGTGGTGGTGTTTATTTTGTTCTGTGTCCGTGAGTGTATTATCCTCATTCTGTATCTTAATAAATTCTTGAGATCGTTTAACAGACTCTTGTGGGTTTTTATAATACCTCACACTTAAAAATTCCTAACTGTCTTTAAAGACTGGCTTTTGTCACAAAATCCACAGGATTTGTTCCCTGACTGCCAAAATGATTCGCACCTCTTCCTCCAATGTCTTCTGGTTATAGCTAGAAGTACAGACAGTGCTGCTCTGCAATGGTAATCGCACATTGCCATGTCTGACAGCTCAACACGTGGTCTCCTTAAAGGGAAGAACAGCTTTTCCTATTCTAATATACTTACATTACCAGAGTAGCTTGTACAGTTTTTGACAGAAAAGCAAATTTAAGATTTAGTAGGAGAGAAGCAACTGTCAAAACCAACAAGCAGGTAGCCAGTAATGGCAAATAAGAAACAGGAGAACACAGAATGTAAATTATGAATTAGGAAACTTAGAGAACAAAAATCATGGTGTTTATTGTAGTGGAGGTTAAATAATCTGACTCCTACTTCAGTAAGTGTTCAGCCACCATTTAGTGAACAACTATTTGTGGTGACGTTGCCCTGTAGGTAACGGCCTTAGAACAAACCTTGGTGACTGGATGCCTTGTTTTCAGAATCATGATTAAGAGAGTCAAATTTGAATACCAAAAAGAAACCCACTTGTGTCCCACTTAAGCAATGCTTTGCAGCACTTTTTCTCAGGTGTGTGTGTGTGAGTGTGCAGGGGGGATGCACATGCCAGGACAGTGTTGAGGTCAGTGGATAAGTCTGTAGTGTTTGCTCTCTCCTTTCAAGTTTATATGGATTCTAATGGTTGAACGAGTGTATGAGTGTGGGCTTAGTGGTGTAGTGGTGGTGGTGGTGGCATTGATTCACCAGCTTTTATGTAAAAGATGTATAAGAAAATGAAGGTGGGATTGAGCTTCTCTGTGGTTGGGCAGTAGAGGCTGGTGGAACTGCTTCCTTCTGGCTGTCCCCTCTGATTCCATTTGTCTGTGTATTTTCTGGCTTTCACAGCTCTGTTCTGCTTATTCAAATGCAGATGGTCCCTGGGTTATGATGCATTAAGATCGTTCAGCTCTACAATGGTGTGAGAGCATGCTCACACAACCTTTCTGTTTTTCATTTGCAGTACAGTTAACGACATGACAATACCAGCACTTGATTGTAAAGTAGGCTTTTGTTAGATGATTTTGCCCAAATATGAGCTAACGTTAAACGTTCTGTGATTGTTTAAGGCAGTTTAGGCTAAGCTATAATGTTCAATAGGTTAGGTATGTTAAATAAATTTTCTCCTGACAACATTTTCACTTTACAATGGGTTTACCAGGTCATAAACCTATATTGAGGAAAGGAATGTCTTCTGCATTAATTCTATTTCTCAAACATCATAGGCAAGTTGAGATGCCACAATCACCTTCACCCTGGCTACAAAATGCCATGACTTTTGACAGAGGACGGGGAAGTACAAAGAGAAAGCACTAACTTTCCTAGTGCTGCCTAGCTTGTAGGCAGAACATCTGGTGAGCATCCATCTTTGTTTCTATATTATAACGCTTTGGTTCAAAACTTCCATTTCCTTTAGATAAACTGTCAAACCAAATGTGAAGAGGAAAATTAACTACCAATGGCTTTCTGAAAGTCAGCAAAAACAGATTCTGAGTCCATTATACTTAACAGCAGAACTTTCTGAGCCTAGCATGACTGGAGTGGAGTTTTAGATGATCTGTGTTCCTACGTATTTTTAAATGTACTTTAACCAGAGTCTGATTCTACAACAGGTCATAATTATGCACTAATAACATGCTAAACTTGACTCAAAGGAACAACGACATTTCGAGTTCTTCAAGGACACAATAGTTTTCAGACCTCAAAAAACACACATTCTTTGAATTCCCACTATTCAGAAATACCTAACACATATTTTTTTCCTATTAGAAGGGAAATTCTCCCAGGCTAAGGAATTTTTCCACGATTTGGGAAGGAAAGAATTTTTGTTTAAATATGATGTCTTAAAATAGAAGAACATCAAAATGAGGCTACCTTCTTAGTTCTAAATTCTCTATTGCACAGAATTGACTTTCTCCAAATGTTGTGATCATTGATACACATTTCTGTTTCTAGACCAAATACTTTAGGAAAACTTTGCATGCTAGGCACTCTTTGAAACCCACAATGTTGCTAGCATGTGAATGCTCTGGCAAGCTCTTCTGTCTAGACAGCCTTCCATTCCTTGGGTGTTTCATAAAAATCGTGCTTACTAAATAAGCTTAGCCACTTGTGTGTTTTCCTGAGCAATTCCTTCCACACAAACACATTGCTTATTCCTTTTCTAGCCATGCCCTCTTTGCTGGCCCTGAGCTGCTAACACATTTGACTTCCTCTGACATGTGCTATTGACTCTTTGTTCATTCCCTTGTATAGTGCCATGCAAGATAGTCTCTCTTTCTCCCCATCATTTTTCATCCGTAACTAAAGAGAGTTACAAAATGAAAGGAATATGCAAAAAGTCTGCCTCACTTCTTCTCCCACTTATTACATGACATTTCTCAAATTTCTCTGGATGTTTCTGTTGACATTTTGTCTACTTGGAAGAGGCTGTAATAGAATCCTATTATGGTATCAAGATAAAATAGAGAAAAGCATATTTATTGACCCTGATACAGTTTACAATGTCTAGCTGGCCTAGTTCATCAGTACTAGTGTTTTAGTAGTCTATAGTAATACACCTCCATTGTCATTAGATATTGTGCCTTCACCAACTGATTGCAGATTCTTGATGACAAAGGCTATGTTTATCTGTTCTAACTCTTTTTCTCACAGGGATTGACAAAGACCCTCTGCGGCTATCTATTAAATATGCTGTTAAGCATATCTATTTACATAAGGAATGTTATGCAGTTTCTGGTTTATCTGCCCCGTGGACTTCAAAACATAGTCAAGTTCTGTGTTTTGAAGATTGTAGATTTCTTCAGCTCATGGCCTGGCAGAAATGTTGCTGTACAGATAAATTGTATTAACAGAAAAGCCAGGAAGAAAGGATGGAGAGAGAAAAGGAGAAAGGAAGAATGGAGAGAGGGGAGGAAAAAAGGAGAGAGGGAATGATGAAGGAAAGAAGGAAGGAAAAAAGAATAGAAGGAAGGGAGGAAGAAAAAAGGAAGGAAGGAGGGAAAGAGGGAAGGAGGAAGGAAAAAAGAATAGAGGGAAGGGAAAGGAAGGAGGGAAGGAAGGAAGGAAGGAGGGAGGGAAGGAAGGAAGGAAGGAGGGAAGGAAGGAAGGAGGGAGGGAGGGAGGGAGGGAAGGAATGAAGGAAGGAGGGAGGGAAGGAAGGGGAGGGAAGGAAGGAAGGAAGGAGGGAGGGAAGGAAGGAAGGAAGGAGGGAGGGAAGGAGCCACTTAAAGCTTCAGTGGTCAGATAATTTAACCACGCTTTTGTCACCTTCTATAACACACACATTTGCATTGCTTTTTGCTTCTAGCATCAGCTGCAGTGAACTGCATATTCATTATTATATGAGAAAAGAGAACTGGCTTCAGTCTGTTCATCCGGTTTGTTTCAGAAAAATACTGAACATAACTTGAAGCTGTTGTTTTTCTTGATAATTTAACTTTTCCCATGAATGGAAGTAGACTTTTATACTAAAGCACTTGATAAATCCTAAAGGCACATATAAAAAGCAAAACATATCTAGAGAGATTAAGAAACACACATCCATCTCACCTGCTGCAACCAAGTACCATCATTAAGTAGCTTATGAGCAACAGAAACCTGTGGCTTGTGATTTTGGAAGGAGAAAGTCTGAGGCCAGAATGCTAGCATCGTGA
The DNA here is from genome assembly GCA_902168415.1 of Peromyscus melanophrys. NCBI lineage: Eukaryota > Metazoa > Chordata > Mammalia > Rodentia > Cricetidae > Peromyscus > Peromyscus melanophrys. The sequence goes on from CABHPR010142884.1 coordinate 32,955, forward strand.
GACACGGGTTCATCCCTCTTATGGTTTGCTGACTACTGTCTTCATCTATTTCAAAGGGAGCTAGGTAGCTTCTTAAGGCCTCTTTTGTAAGGATACTATATTATTCAGGTTTGTTTAGAGAATTGATCTAGGAAAAATGGTGTGTATACCAGTCTAAACACAGAGGACTGAGATCTAGGATGGGAATGAGACTAAGTCTTAATGCCTAAGAACTAGAAGATTCCATGTTCTGATGTCCGAGAGACCAAAGACCAATGTTCCATCTCAAGAGGAGAGAGATAATTATTTTATTCATGCTTTGGTTCCCTAAAACACAACTCTGTGTGTGTGTGTGTGTGTGTGTGTGTGTGTGTGTGAGAGAGAGAGAGAGAGAGAGAGAGAGAGAGAGAGAGAGA